>PVKS010004831.1:0-89867 GCA_004027875.1 Aplodontia rufa
AGTGAATGGGAGAGATTTCCTGATTTCTTCTTCTGTGGATTTGTTGCTGGAGTAAAGGAAAGCTAGTGACTTACTGGAGTTGATCTTCTAGCCAGCTACTTTGCTGAAATCACCTATAAGCTCTAGGAGTTTTCTGGCCGATGTTATTGGGTCTTCTAGGTATAGAATCATGTCATCAGTGAATAGAGATAACTTACTCTTTTCCTATACGAATACCTTTGATTTCCTTGTCTTGCCTGACACCTGATCTTTTCAACCAAAAAATATAATCACTGACAAAACAGCAGATTTCCCCCTCCAGTGAAATTCAATGCATTTTCCTTAAAGGGTTTAAAAACAAAACAAAACAAAAAATCCTTCAGCTAGCATATATTTTATATGCTATTTTGCATTTTATACAGCATGGTAAGAAATGTCAAGGATGAAGAGAAATTACCTATAATGCATTAATAAAAAGGAAATACAAATAGCTTAAATAAATGATTCCAAAATGGAATAGCAACCTTCTCTAAATACATGACTAGAAATCTGAATAATACCATGGTTTTGTTTACATAAGACTCAATGCAATACTTGAGACCTTAGTAAAGTGTTGCAATTGGGCCCATTGGTAAATTCATCTACTATTCTAAATGAACTCATTGCTTTGCCAAGATATAAATCTACATTTTTTTAAACATTGTATGGTATTGAAATCCTTGTCAGTTATGTTAGATCCAAAAAGCCTATTTGGTCGGAAAGCTTAAGAATTGATTTTGAAAATCAAATATGGCCATATGTTTTGCCTTTTTTGCATATGGTTTCATCAACACAGAAACTGCAGATAACAAGGAAGAATGCAACGTGACAAAATTATTAAAATATATATTCCGTTGTCTTTTCAATTCTCATTGAAGTATATAACATGTATATGAAAATTTGGGAATATGTCAAGATAGTGCTTAATGATTTTTCCAAACTGAAATGCCTAGTACCCACCATCGAGAATAAGAAACAGAGCACTCTCAACAGCAGCCCATAGTCTTCTCCAGTTATTAATCACCTCCTATCAAGAGTAAATGCCCTTTCTAAGTCTAAAACCATAGGATTAATACCACACATATTTCTGAATTTTATATAAATGGAATCATAACTCTCTTAGGTTTCTGTCTTACAACAGAATATCTGTAATGTTCTTCATGTTGTATTGTTTCCTTTTAGGTTGTACATTTGTACAGATGCATGGCATTCCATTATGCAAATATGCTATGGGAGCTGGAGCAGTGGCTAACTGGAGAAAAGTTTGCCTGGCATGCACAAGGACCTGGGTTGGAACCCCAGCACCACATACATAGCTAAGTGTTGGAGAAACAAAAAACATATGAAAAAACAAATAAAATTGATTATCTCTTTCTCTCTCTCTTTAAAAATAAATAAGTAAACATACAACATTACCTCCTTGGCAACACAGATGTTCTGTGGCAAATAGGGCACATTCTATAATATGTCTTTTGGTGAACATGTTATGCATTTACCCAAGAGCAGAATATATCTCAGAATGAATCAAATTATACTTAAAAATTTTATAAAACTACTTGTTATGGTTTGGATATAAGGTATCCCAAAAAGCTCATGTGGGTGACAATGAAGATCTGTCCAGAGGTGAAATGGTTAGATCATGACAGTCATGACATAATCAGTGGATTGATCTGTTTGATGGATTTATGATATGGATGGATTAATGGGTGGTAAACGTGTGGCTGGAAGAAGGTCACAGGGGCTGTGGAGGTGTGCCCTTGGGTTTATAATGTCCCTGGTTCCTTGCACTCAAGTCCTTTCTCTGATCCTTGGCTGTCATGAACTGAGCAGATTTCTTCTGCCAAGCCTTTCTTTCATGATGCTCTGCCTCACATTGGGCCTAGAGCTATGGAGTCGGCCAACCATGGACTGAACCTCTGAACATATGAGCCAAAATAAACTTCTCTTCCTCTAAGCTGTTCTTGCCAGGAATTTTGGTCACAACAATGAAATGCTAATTAATAATTATATAACAATTTAAAACTTTAAACGTTAATTATCTAATTTTTAAAAAATTAATAACAATAAGAAAAATCTATCACTGGCTATTTTAGGAGCCTCGCTCATAGAGGGTAAGACGCTAGAAATAAATGAAGGTTTGTTATTTCAGGCACAGAAAACCTCAGAGCTCCAGGATACAATCTGAGGTGGCCCAGCAAAAGGATAGAAAGAGCCTGGGTTTTAGGTTCAGACTCTAAGAACTTTAGGTTTTAGTTTGTAAATTGTATGTGCTGCCTTCAAACAAAACTCTTATCAAAAAGAAAATTAAGTACAAGGAAATGAATAATATAAGACATATAGCCACCTTTATCTGAAAAAGTAGTATACCATAGAAGTTTAGAGGCCACCCAGGGTATCTGGGAGCAAGTTGCTTAAATAGTCCAAGTTTCTGTTTCTCAGGATGGTTTTACCATATGCTAATATCATAAGCATGAATTAGTAATTGGTAAGTTAATAATTTACCAAGTGAATGATGCTCTAAAGTTCTCAATACTTATTAGATGTCATTCCATTTCTCTCTATTGTTTCCTATTTAATGAAAACAATTTTAGCTATCCTCAATATATCAGAAAATTTTATTAGAGGATAGCCTAGCTGTAACTGATTTTGAAAACGACCCTGAAACACTGTTGTTTCACAAACACAATGAAGCCATTCTTATATTTACTCATTCATTCATTCATCTGATGAATATTTAACAAGAACCAATTTTGTGCTAGGTACTAAGCTATACAATGTGTGAATAGAGATGAATTAGATACATTACCTCTCTATCATGAAGTAATTTACAAAAAAAAATTCTAGATGTAGTAATCAGAAAAGAATTTAGAAGAACATCAATATCTGCTCTTGTCTTTGAAAGACACATAAATTTGTTAAATTGAGCTATTCAGTAAGTCATTCCAAAAGGACAGAAGTTTGTAGAGGGAAAAACAAGTGAAGGACAGGGTGTATTTGTGGACTGGCAATGAGTCTTGCTTGGTGAGCGCTGAGGGTAGACACAATGGTCTTGAATCAGAAATTTGGTGCCAATCTGATTTGCAGAAGAGTTTGTAGTTTTGGAGGGCTATTTTGTTTTGTTTTTCTCCTTGGCAGACAATGAGAGCCACTGGAGGAATTTATAGCCCACAGTGCCTTGCTTAACTCATTTTAGGGAGAAATCTGGCAAGCAGGATACATAAGAATGGAAGATGTGAGAGACAGGAAGACTTGTTATGAAGTTATCTTGATAGTTCAAGGATGGGTTAATAAAGAAGAGAATAAAATATGACTGGGATGGGAGAGGAGCCAGGGATTCAAAACATGTTGTGAAAAAAAAAAGTAATGGGATGTGGGAATCTGCTGATGAAGAAGTTGTATATGGGAAAGAAGTGACACACAATGATCTGAAGCGGAGTGAGATTTGAGGAGAAAGCTATAGAAGATGGGCACAGGTAGAACTCAGATACAAGAAGAAAGGATTTAGTGGGGAGAAAAGAGGCAGCTAAATGCACGGCACCCCTCTATGCAGTGAATGTAGGAAAGGGAAAGGAGAATAGCTTCAGTAAGTGTCGGAGCTGGGAGAATGACGATGAAGACAAGACTCTGCAGCCAGACTTCTGAGTCCCAATTCTGGCTCTACCACTCACTAGCTGTATGAATGAAAGAGAGTTACTTCACTTCTCCAGTTCTCAGCTCCCTTATCAGGGAAGGAGGCACGGTAAACGCACCTACTCCATGAGCTGGTATTGGCATTCATTTTAAGTGCCACATATGCTTTTTTATTTATTACCCTAAAATTGAGAAAATACTTATTGGGGCATAGGAGAGATGTGATAGAGAGCAATTAGAAACTAACAACTCTTGATTCATTTATTTGGATAAGTTGTATTGATGGTATATCTTGTGCCAGATGCTGTCCTGGGTGTTAGAGATACAAAATGATAAAACTCAGAAAAATGCCTATGCTCAAAGAGATGATATTAAAATATAGGAAGTAAATAATAAATACGCACAAACATGCAAATAGGGTGGTGACATGCATTAAAAAAGACAAAATGAAGCTTTGTTGTTAGGCAAAGGCCAGGGGAGATCTGTGTATGAAGATGGCAGTCAAACAGAGACTTGGAAGGTACGAGGGATCAACCACCAGAATACCTGCAAAAGGAGAGGTCCAGTGCAGAGTCCCTGAGTTGAAATGTGTTGTCCAAGGAACAGGAGGAGGGGGTAATGGCTTTACTGGATGTCAGAGGAGTATTAGGAGGTAAAGCAAGGGATAAGAACAGAGAACAGACCACCTGGGGCCTTGTAGAACATGGCAAGATTATGGTTTTACATGTGATAGGAAGTCACAAAGGAGAAATATGATTCAGTACACAGTTGGCACTTGTAGCTGACTGATCGTAAAAGCTAAACTAATTGTAAGTGCCTTGTCATAGTTTAGTAACCTGCCAGAAATGTGGTAGCTTAGCTCTAGATGGAAAAGGGGTGAACAGGTTTGGGCCATATTTTGCAACCAGGAAATAAAGGATTTAGTGAAAGATTGCATTGGGGGCTGTAGAAAATCAGAATAATGAATGAAACTAGTGTTTCTAATCAGATAAATGGGCTAACAATTGTACCATTTTTTCAAATTAGGTAAATGGTATAATTAACAGGTTTGGAGGAGTGGGAGAGAATTATGGAAAAGTAAGACCGTTGTTGTGAGCCCAGCTCGCATACCCACAAATAGCCATCTGGAGAGGTTGACAGTTGATAAGAAAGTTAATGAGGATCCTAGAAAGAGAGCAGGCTGGAGACACAGTTTGGGATCCAGCAGCACTGAGATGCTATGAAGGCCGTCATACTAAGGGCATAAACTAACAGGCTCCTGTACCCCGAAAGGAAGCCTGAAGCCTCAGCCCTGGCATTCTCTAATAGAGATCACAGAGATGAGGGGGAATGTGTAAAGGATACTGAACAGCAGAAGCTAGTGGGGTGGGAAGAAACTGGGAGAAATTTACTTTATTGCAAGCCAAGGGAAGAAAAGGTTTCAGGAGAAAAAGTGTGAACCTCTGCCAAATCCGGTTAAGTCTGAGACTTGACCTTTCAATTGGACAATGTGGAGACAGTGATAACCTTGGCGACTCCGGTTCCAATGGAGGGTGACTGTACAAATCTGGCCAAAACTAATAAAAACGATTAGAAAAAGGAGAGAGTAAGTATAAACATTTTTAAATTTTTTCAGTAAAAGGGAGGAAGAAAACTTTATTTGGAGGGAGAAGTAGTACCCAATGAGTGCATTTTAAATCAGGAGTTAGGCAAAATGCTACCGTCTGGACGTCCACTGCCTGCAGCAGTCACGGGCGAGGAGGAGAGATGACGATGCAGGAAATGGAACGACGATTTCAGAACAGCCTGAAGTGGGAGAGTAGGGATGGCATGGAGGTTCTTAGACAGGTGCACGGACAGGTCAGCAAGATGCGATGTAAAGATAAGAATACCATTCTCTGAATGCTTCTCTTTTCTAGTTAAGCATGGTGAAAGGAGAGAGCTTTCATGTCTGAAAAGTCAGAATAAATATAAAACATGCATCTTATAAAATGAAACGACCACTTGAGAAATGCAGCAGCATTTCCAACTAGATGAGAGCTAACCTTGGACAGTGCTGAAACATTCCTATAGAGGGAAGGCTAAGTGCTTTTCTGCAGAGCACAGGGTAAGCCCTGCTGGAGTTGCCAATTTAATCAGGGTGGATTTTTTTTTTCAAGGTAGGTAAGATAGGGAAGAGGGTCAAGAGTGATGAGGAAGAAATAATGAATGAATTCAGATTATAAGTTGAGGGAAACGAGCATGGGAGGGAGACGGCATGCAGTGGGAAGACGGTAGAACTAATGAATGAAGGTTTCAGAGAGACTGAAAAAGTGTTGAGAAGGGGCGATTAAGTAAGTATCAGTAAACTAATAATAAAGTGAGAGAAGGATGGAAGAAGCTGACATGTGGTACTGGTTTGGTCTGAGATCGAACTGATGAATTGAGGTGGGATGGAGCCAGTACCACTGCAGGTAACATAAAGAACTAACAGTCCAGGGTATCCAACGGATCGTCTGCATCAAGAGTGCAATTACCAAGATGGATCATACAGGTAATTGGAAAGAAAGTGATCCCCAGACACTAATATTATTAGTGAAGAAGGAGTCGGTCAGAAACCCTCAACAAGGAGGGGTGTAAAGTGAACGTCTGACAACGTTGGCGTCACCAGAAGTACATTATCCAAGCATGAAAATTGGACCCACTAGAAAAAGTAAAAAATAAAGCATGGTGATCATTAGATCAAGATCAATAATACTGATATATATGTCAGCTCTTTTTACACAAATTCATATTTTTACAATTTCTTAAATACATAACCATCTATTTTCTAACAGATACTGTATAAAGATATATAAAATTCAACAATAATATGAAAAAGATTATGATGTCTATCTATAAATGATATGGTTTGAAGCATTTTTCATTATTTTTGCCTAGAAAGTTCAGAAAAATTCTAATTTCTGATAATTGGATATTTTCTAGAAATAGTACACATAGAAAGTGATTCCTTTCTTCATTGTGGCACTAGATTTGCTTACCAGGATTATTGGATTGGGCCTCCATGGGAATCATGAGTTTGGCCCTAGTGGCTCGGCGTGCAGCTAGTGACCTCTCCAGAGTAGACATGGAGCTCCCTGCTTCTTCAGTGTCCTGACCTAATAAAAAAGTACTTTTAAGACACATACATACTTCCAAGATCAAACACTTAATCATTTCTAGTCAAATGTCTTGCTAGTGTTACAGATATTTTAAAGATAGCATTTACTTCTTCCAAACAATACATTCCCAATGTACAAACACAGAAGAAATTAACCACGGCTTCATCAACCAGAAAGAACTGTTTTATATTGTGGTGCTTATGATTTTGCATATATGCCTAAATGTAAAAGAAGGAAGGTATATAATAATATATTTAATTTTCAAAAATGGCATAAGCAATGTCTACTATTTTGTAATCTTCTCAAAATAACATGAATATCTTTATCAATAAATAAGTCAGTGAAATATTTTTACCATCTGCATAGTATTCCATTGTATTAATTTACTAAAATTGATACAGTACTTTAGGCTAAAATTGCCAGTACTTAGGCTAAAAGATATTAAATCTTATTACCTTATTATCTTTCTTATGTTTATTACCATAAACATGAAAAATAAGCTATATTTTTAAAGACGATCATAGAGAAATTTAATGAGTCCATAAATTGACATGCTGAAGAGTCACTAAAAATTAAGTAAGAATGATAAATGCAAATTTGCAAAGTTAATAGCAATGTATATTAAGAAAAAATGAACTTTTGAATAGCTTTTATTATACGTTCTTATTTATATAATATAAATGTAAAAGAATACAATCACATATGTATGTATGTGCATACATATGTCTATACACATATACAAACATATAATATCTGTTTAGGAAAGTCACAAAATTTTTGACAGTGCTGCCCTTTTTGCAAAACAGGTTAGGAATTTAGGATCGGGTAAAGGGAAACAGGTTTCGCTCTTTTAGTTATGTTTCACAACCTCTACATTTCTTTTTTAATCATGTGCATTTTTCTATTAAAATCATAATTAATACAATTTAAAATAATAAATAATTATTGGAAAGCCTTTCATGTAGGTGAAATAATGGTACCTTCCTAAATCTGAATCTATACATATCCTTTCAAAACCATGCACACAAATAATATTCCAATTCTACATAACAAAGAGTATTAACAAACCAAAAACAAGCAAAAGGCCAAAGTCCCTCTAAAAATAAGCCACACTGTCCAACAAAAGCATCGATCAAGCTAGTCTTACAGAGTCTTTGTGAAAAGCTAGAAGAAACTGTTCAAAAAAGTGAATGGAAATAAGGACATCAAAACTGATTTAATATCATCCACAAGAGCAGCTACCTCCCAGCACACACACATAAATAGCATTGTCATTTGGCCAATTTCATCCTCCACCTTTATGTACAATTTTGAAAAATTATAAATTAAAAAAATATATATATATACATATCAAAGACCAAAAGCGTTGTTGTGTTCTCTAAAGACCATACAAAATGCTTCTAGGGAGAGAATGATGTTTGGATTTTGGTCAAATAGCAGTTAATAACCTTCTGCTGCCCTTACTCCTGCTCCCTCCCTCAGTTTATCTAGCAATGTTAAAAAGGCATTTAGCAGATTTGGTGTGGGTGGCTTGGTGGTTACTGTACTTGCCTGGCATGTGGAAGGATATAGGTTCAAATCCCAGCACCACATACACAACTAGTGTCAGAGCAATGAAGAGCACATGAAAAACTAAATAAAAAAATTATTCCTTCTCTCACAGTCCCCCTGTCTTACAAAAATGTATTTAGTCTTATAGGTAAAAAGCAGCAGGAAAAATGAGCTTTGGCTGTCTTCACATCAAACTCCATCTTGTTGAGGAAAAAATAGCCATGCTCAGGGCTCTTACTATTTCCTTAATAGAGACTGTGACCTAAGATGAGGGTTTTTTTAATGTTGTTTTTTTGTTTTCTCATGGTAATGTTGCAGTAGAGCAAGAAGGGCAAGAGACTGACTACTCTGTAAGAATATTTAAAAGGGTTTGGAAAAGAAATGAAATTCATTTTGCCTATATTCCATGACTTTTGTTAATTAAGGATAGCAGTAAATTACAGTTGGTCAATTTTAAAATTTGTGTGTGTATGTATATACATATATTAAATGTATATATTTTTAAAATGAACTTATAGTAGCATGATGGATAGAATAGAATTGTAGAAAGGGGATGGTGGTGGAAGATGTGAAGAAAAGGACAAACAATTGTAGTTAGATAGGAGGAATAAACTCAAAAGATCTAACCTACAATATAGAATATATAGTTAATACTATATTGCATCTTTTACGACCACCAAGAGAGAGAGGGGTCTATTTTCATTCTTCTACATATAGCTATCTAGATTTCCTAGTACCATTTTTTTTTAAAAAGCTGTCTTCTTTCCAATATACATTTTTTGACACCTTTGTCAGTATCACATGATTATAAGAACATGGATTTGTCTCTGTTTTCTGTTCTGTTCCATTGGTCTTCATGTCTATTTTGATGCCAATACCATGTTATTTTTGTTACTACAGCTCTGTACTTTAATTTCAGATCAGATATTGTGATTACTCCTGCTTTTCTTTTCTTGCTTAGTATTGCTTTGGCTATTTGGGGCCTTTTAGTGTTCCAAATTAATTTAAGATTTTTTTTCTAATTCTGTGAAGAATGTCATTGGTATTTTGATGGGGATTGCATTCAATCTATATATTGCTTTGGGTAGTCTGGCCATTTTGACAATTTTGATTCTGCCTGTGCAAGAATATGGGATGCCTTTCCATCTTCTAAGGTCTTCTTTAATTTCTTTCTTTAGTGTTCTATAATTTTCATTGTAGAGCTCTTTTACCTCCATAGTTAGATTAATTATCAAGTATTTAATTATGTTGAGATTATTATAAATGGGATAGTTTTCCTGATTTCTTACTCAGCTGATTCACAGTTGGAGTATAGGAAATCTATTGATTTGTGGATGTCGATTTTGTATCCCACTACTTTGCTAAACTCATTTATGAATTCTGGAAGTCTTTTGGTGGAGTTCTTCTAGATTTCTAGATTTAGGATCATATTGTCACCAAAGAGAAACAGTTTGACTTCTTTCCTATTTGTAGCCTTTTGATTTCCTTTTCTTGTCTGATTGCTCTGGCTTGTTTTGAGGACTATATTGATTAGATCCCTCTCTCTCATCTCCATAAAATCCACATAGAAATGGATCAAAGATGGGAATTAGACCAGAAGCTGTACAACTATTAGAAGTAAACACAGGATAAACACTCCATCATACAGGTTCTGGCACTGACTTCCTTAACAAGACCCCTAAAGTGCAGTAAATAAAACCAAGAATCAGTACATGGGATGCCATCAAACTAAAAAGTTTCTGTGCAGCAAAGGAAAAGACTACAAGTATGAAGAGAGATTAAAAGTGTGAAGAGAGAGAGAAGAGGGAAAGGCTAATCAAAACTATACTAAGATTTCATCCCACTCCACTCAGAATGGCAGCAATTGAGAATATGAATAATAGATGCTGGCAAGGTTGTGGGGGAAAAGGTACAATTATACTTTTTGGTGGGACTGCAGACTACTACAACTACTCTGGAAAACAGTGTGGAGATTCCTCAAAACACTAGGGATAGAACCACCATAGGAGCCAGTTATCCCATTCTTGGGTATTTCCCCAAAATATGTGAAATCAGCATACTACAGCAATACAGCCACCTTAATGTTCATAATGGCACAATTCACAATCGCTCAGTTATAGAATCAATTCAGGTACCTGTCAATAAATGAATGGCCTAAGAAATTGTGATATAGATACATACATATATATACATACGTACATATATATATGTAAGTTCTACTCATCCATAAAAAGAAAGAAATTATGGCATTTTCCAGAAAAATGGATGGAAATGGAGATTATCATGCTAAGTGAAATAAGCCAAACTTGTAAACTCAAAAGTCAAATGTTTTCTTTCAAGTATAGAAGCTACAGCAAAATAAAGGGAAGTGGGTGGCAAGGATAGGATACCATAAAAGACCAATCAAATATAAATTCATACACAAGCAAAAGGAAGTTGAGTAGAGGAAAAGAATGGGAGATGGGAGGGAGGATAAGAGGGAAAATGGGTGGGGGGGATCATGAACTGAAACAGATTTCCATGCATGTAGCAGTTTTTTGGGATGACCCCAACTACTAGGTATAACTATAAAGCTCTAATAAAAAATGTCCACTAAGAGAATGGATTTTTAGCGTTCTCAGCATGAACAAATGATAAATGTATCAAATAATGCATATGCCAATTAACTATTGCATAATTTGCACAATTTCATACAAACACAATCTATGTACATACATATACACATATATAGAAACATACATACATACATACACACGTATTATTTTTTTAAAATAGAAAATATATCCCAACTAAAAATATTGAAAAAGTTTCCTATGGGCCAGACCATTTAAAAGCATGTGAGTTCTAAAGTTGCAACATCATGAAAACATTAATTCTGGAGAAGAACATAAAAAAATGATATTTTCCCATAGAAAATTTAGTACCCAAAAAGTCAGTAAAATAAGAAGAAAGACTGTGGGGCTGAAAATAATTAGGCAACAAGGGCTGAAAATTTCCAAAATTTGATAATGATATAACTAATTCTACAAGTTCAAGAAATTCATTAAGCTAAAAACAAGTCAAAATCAAAGAAATCCATTCCACACACATCACAATCTTCTGAAAATTAAAGACAACAATATTAAAACCTTAAAAGTCATGAGAGTAAAACAGCTTATTTATACTGCTGAGACATTTTGCCTGGGTTTCTTATCAGGAGTCATGGAGATTGGAAGTAAGTGACATGATTTTCAAGTGCTGAAAAAATACTATCAACTCAGCAACAGACAGACAATATCCAGGAAAAACATACCTCAAGACTAGAGGCAAAACCAAGTCACAGTATCTGAATGGTTCTCCAAAAATAAAAAGCAGGTTTCGATACAACTATGGTAATGGTGACAAAGTTTTCTAATAAGTCCATTGATATTTTGGGTGTCCATGTATGTTTTCAACCTTACAGTTACTTTTTAATTCTAGGAATAGACAATTATTGCTATCATATGAGCCCACTGAGAATTTGAAAACAATGTTTTTTCCATTATTACTTCTGAAGTAAAACTTTTTTGGTAGTGTGTTAGCTTTCCATGTCTTTAACAAATACTTGAGATAATCAACTTATAATGAGAGAAGGTTTATTTTGGCTCACAGTTTTGGAGGTTCTGGTCCATAATTGGCCCTGTTGCTTTGGATCTGAGGCAACACATAGTAGAGCAAAACTGCTAATCTCATGGCTGGGAAATGAAAATATGATGGGGACATTGGGTTCCAAAAAGGCCCTTACAGGGCATGTTCCCAATGACCTAAAGACCTCTCCGTAAGTCCCATGTCCTAAAGCCCCCACAATTGCTCAATCACACCATGGACTGGGGACAAATGGACTTTTGGGTAACACTTACTCAAACCATGGCAGGTAGTAACACTTCCTGATTTATCTGTTTAAGAGACCTCTTGATGTTATTTGTGATTGATCCAAAGAGGGCTGGGAAATTTCAATAAAATATTTAGGAAACATTAATAAGTTAAAATAACAAAAATGTAAGTGTTCAATCACATTGGCTACTAGATGTGATGTTGTATATTCTTTTTTTTTAATCAGAAACTTCCAATTTAATGAAAGGTAGTGGTGATGGGGCTGGACTGCTGAGAGAGACATGTAAAGGATATCAGTACATTGTGGGGACTAAGGAAAGCAACAGATGTTATTTACTAAATCGGACACTGCTTGCATTTCTTCAAAAGTTAAATACCACCAAATGCCATATGTTGAAATTTGTTTGTGCTTCAAAAGTGAAAGTGAAATAATAATTGTGTGGTTTTTCTATAGTAGAATTATACTATGAATTTATTTCAAGAAAGCAAATTCAATTTTATAAGTCATGGAGACAAAATGTTGCCTTTCTCTGTTGTAAATTTTTAGTGAAAAAATAATTTTGAAACTCACTATATGTATAAGAAATATCTTATAAAGAGATGACTTATATCATCTTAGTTCCCAATTAATTTAGCGGGATGCTGTGTTCTGGTGGTTCAGGGATAAGGTAGGTTTTAAGCAGTTTGGAGACTAGGAGTAGGGAGGAAGGAAGGAATGGGTAAGAATAGAAAGTAACTTTCACTTGATAAAGAATTAATTCCTTTATTGCTCAATTCAATTCTGCTTTCCATGTGTACATGTACATATTGTACATGTAAAGTGTACATATTGTAAATTAATTTCCTGTTTATCCAAAGAGCTAATTTCATGGGTAGAAAACAGCATAAATCTTTTTATAAAAGTATTACATAAATGAGTTGAAATTGGGTCACTAAAACATGGGTTTTGGAGTCAGAAGGATTTTTGGTTCAGGCTCGTTAATACTAACTTGGAGATCTTGGGCATGACTTTGGTGGTTTCATTTACTTCATGAGGAGGAAGATAATGCCAGTCTCAAACTATATTGTGAGGAGTACGTAAGGTAGTGTATGAAAATACCAATCACAGAAATTAACATAATCTTTTCTCACATAGCTGCTGCCAACTCAGAAAGCTCATCACTAAGTACAGTGCTTCTTAGAAGTGCCATTCATTGATGTTGAGTTTTGTTCTTTTAACCAGAAGAACACAGAAGACACTTAATATAATGCAAATATAGCTTGACAGATTTTGAGTGCTACTTTCCCTGCCATTACAAAGGGGGAAACAGCTCCCCAATCAAGGGCAAATAGGCCCAAGTATCCTCTCATTCTAAAGAAAACAGCCATCACTTGGGCTAAACCTCTTTGGGACTTCTAAAAGGACATCACAACCAGTCTGAATGCCCCCAAATGTCATCTTAGTATATGAAAGATAAAGGAAAAAAAGGAAGAAGGAGATGACATAGAGGCCACTGGAAAAAGTCTAAGAGCCAAGAAGCAATTCTGTCCTTCCAGTGGGAGACAGAGCTTCTCTCCCCTCCCTGGTGTCCAATAAAGAGCAAAGCGGCAACACTGGTCACCTACAAGGTGTGGAGCTTTCTGCAAAAGCGATTTACTTTTCATTCACTTAGCAGGTGGAAGCCTATTCTGGCAGCAGGTTTATTGCTCTGCCTGTGTCTATCAAAACAGGAAATGGCAAGGCCAGAAGAGGGCCAGTAGTGAAGCACAAGAACTTCATCAGAGGGCATGGTGAGGTGTAGGGCTTCCTGAGGGTCAGGTGAGTGTGTGGAAAGTTGGTCTTGCTTGAGTCCTATCGTTGGGACTCACTTAATGAAAGTGACTCAGCAGAGGCCCCATGAAGTTGATAGGGCAAGCTGTGTCTGGTAAGAGGGTGTCTGATTCTGACCTGGTATCTCACATCATGAAGTTGGGCAGTGGAGGATTCCCAGTGTCACATGTGCTTCCTAAGGGACCTAGAATTTGCATGCCACTCAGAGGCCCACCCATGTGTCCAGAAAAGCAGTGAAGGACTTCAGAGTCCTTTCTTGCCTCTGTCTTCCCCTCTTGATGGCAGCCTTCCCTCTTTGGTCATATGCCTTTCTGGGGTGGGGGGTGGGGTGGAAGGAAAGATATGAACATGTTAGAAATATACTGTACCCTCCTTTCTGCCCCAGATCCACTGTTCCATGTCACTCCAACGAGCTGGGGATTGAAGGAGCAAATACTAATCCCCAGTCCCCAGATCCACAAGTCAGCCAGTAGGAAGGAGAACTTTTAAGTTAAATTTTAAGTTATAGTTTTCAACAGGAGTAGACTGCCTTTTAATAACTAAAAGTGACAGAAAAAAACTTAGGGATTCTGCATGAGTTATTACTTAAGGGCTTGAAAAGGAACATTAAACACTCCATGGTTGAAAATCAGTAATTGAAGTCCTTGTCAAAGCAATTTGGAGCTGACAAAGTCCAGCCAAACAATTATACATTCAGATAACTAAAATAATTTAATTTAAAAAAACAGCAGCTCCTCATTCTATAACCATGAGTTGAACAAATTTTTATTCATTTTTTATAGTTGTTGTATTATTCTACTTCCCTTAAGCACATACATGATATGAGGACCCATTGAAAGTGAAACACTTTATAGAGTTCTTAGTGATCCTGGAATCATGGATTGTTCTGTACTAACTCACTGAAAACAGGCAATTTTGTTGAGATCCCCTTGTATAACAAGAGCTTTCAAGCACACTGTGTCAAACTAGGCTAGTGATCATGTCGTATGATTGGAGATAATGTTTGATCTCCATGGTAATCAAGGCCAAAATAACAGGGCACTTTATGTTTTCATACTTCAAGTGCCCCTATTCTGATTTTCTGAAATGAGAAATTGACAACAGATTTTAGAACAACATTTAATTATCTGTAGAGACTAGGAGCTGAAAAATGTACAGATAGCTTCAAACTTTGTTGCCTTGACATGACTTTGCTAGAGATTTAACAAAAATCAATTATTTAGGATTCTCATGTCCACATGTCCTCATTGTATTATTTCTTATCTCTTAGAAATTTCAAGAATTGCTAAAACTATAGAAGGCAGGCAACATGATGATGGAGAAGAGATGTATCACTGGTTCCTCTGACAAATTTCTATTAGACCACTTCAATTATTGATAACAGATGCACAATGACATGCAAATTAGTTGGAGGACACCTCCTCAAAAGCAGGAGTGGAAAGTCCCCTATGGATTGGGAATCCTATGTCTTCCCTGCTCCTGGGAGAAGGAGGTACCTGAATGAGAGGTGCTCTTGCTCCCCAGTTGGGTTTCTGATTGGCTGTGGCTGACGGGTGTGAGGTCTTGGCAGCTTTGCATGGGGGAGTCCCTTCCTGCAGGGTCAGCTCCTGAAGGCTTCTCAATATTTTTCATCTCCATTTCTTCATGATGGATCCAAAGATCAGGGGGTCGGAGGTCCTTCTGACTCCCCTTCCTTTTGCCCACACTGTGGGTGGCCCGCTTCCTATGGAGCAAAGTTAGAAGGCAAATATGAGCCTCTGTACATTAACAGCACTTCCTCTCTTTCCTTGATCAGTTCAAGCTGGAAGCAGGGTAGGAAGCACTCCCAGAGAGAACCCTGTGAAGCCCCCAGGCTTATTTTGGCCTGCTTTCTTCTTCCCTGGAGCTTCACTACATGAGAAGAGATGTGGTGCTGAATCTCCAGGGCCTTGGCTGCTGGCCAGAAAGCTCCTTACTCCAGCTTCACCTGCTGCAGATTCATGCACAAGGTGACAATGCGTTAGACGGAGCCATATGCCAATCTTTGGAACTAGGCATAAGGTACCTGACTGCAACATCTGTTTAGGAGATAAATGAAGGAGCTGCTTGGAAAGGGCAGATAGAAATAAAAAGGCCAGAATCTGTGCCAACAGCTAAGATTGGGGCTTAGAAGAAAGTCTGTACCTCATCTGTATAATTTAATGTGCAACTGGGATGCTTGCTATTTGAAAACAAAAGGCCACATGAGGACATTCTTAAGCGAATAAAATATTTTTGCCTTGGAGTCACTATGTGTCTGGATTCAAACACAATGAGACTCATCCTTTGAAAACAGAAGTGAAAGAACCATCTTTGGAAATGTGCTTCAAACCTCTCTTATGTGCCTCAATAAGGATTTAGCTGTTGTAAATTTATTTTTTCAGCAGTAATCTCCTTTTGGGGCTGGTGAGATTTAAATGTTCCCTGCATGCTAAGAAAAGAAGCATGATGCTCATGCTAGGCATTCTCTGCAGCCTACATAGGGTTAGAAAATTACAGCTTTCTAGGCCAAATCTACACACAAATGGTCTTTGTTAATAAAGTTTTATTGGGATATAGCCTTGCCCATTGCTTTTGCACTGTGTTGGCAGAACTGAACAGCTGTGATGAAAATCATATGGCTTGAAAATCCTGAACTATTTTTATTTCTTGACCCTTTTCAGAAGTAGTTCTTGACCTCTGCTCTACAATTTTATAATTTTTTAGTCTCTATCTGTAACTTCTATTTCTTACATAATAATAATGTCTTTTATACAAAAAATATAAATAGCTTTAGCATTTACAGAACCCCAGAGAAGCATCTCTTTCCTATTTTTCTCACTTGTAATTTATTGTGGTAACTGTTTTCCATGGGTGCTAAACGGCTCAAACAAGCTACTCTTACTGAAAATGCTTTGTAACCTGTATAAGCCTATGGGGGTGACTTTGCCTTCATAACTGTCGAATAAGAAGCGTTGAAAATATTTGGCAATTCACAAATGTTTGGTGGTGTGATTTATTCAATTTTCTCTAACTTTCTTAAAGTACATTGATGAGGAGAGGAGACAAAGAAATTTGGACTTAATCTGGTTAGTAATGTAGTAGACAACTAATGTGATTCTCTGCTCTAATATTTTCCCCACAGTCACCTGTATTATGCTGGTATCTTGCCAGCAGATCCACACTATCTCTGAACCTAGGTTTGAAATAACTCTTAGATCATTTTCCTGTATCTTAAATAATAACTTCGTGTTAACTGCCCATTCCTAAATTCATTTCCTTATACTTCACCTGTCCCCTTCAACTGATTTGCAACTCACACATAGCCATTTATATCATCTACCCAGATGACATTAGAGAATAATTTCATTCTCAAACTTAGAGGTTTTACCCTGTTAACACTCTTTCTACCAGATTGAAATGGTAAAAAATCTCAACCCTAGCATCTAAATGACCACATATGGTCATTTAGACCATGCAATGAAGTACCAGCTCCTATATCCAGGACAACATAGTCAGACTCTTCATGATAACTCCATATTTAAATAGCCTGTGGGGGGTAAAAAACATTGAATAATTTTGAAAACAGTAACAAATTCTGAACTCTGGTTTCCCCATGTATATATGCATGTCTAATTCATTCAATCATCAGTGCCTAGGACTCAAGTCCCAAGCATCTCCTGATTTCTTCTATTTTAAATAAAGTCCCAAGCCTTGACTGAGGCAGAAGCTTTTTGTGGGTTGTGACTCATGAACTCATCTGGGAAAATTGAACCTTCCTGAAAAAGATGCATAAACAATTTTTTTTTCTGATGGATTTTAATCAGATCAAGACTTCTAAGAAGCTACTGACTTAACCAGGTGAGAATAAAGAATAGAAAGATCTCTAAACAGACTTTCTTTTTTTATGTAGTCCACTTTTTTTCCCCTATAATTTCTCTTTACAAGAGAGAACTCTTTGGCCCTAAAGAGGCTGCTGGTCCAGCCCTCCCACCTCACTGTGGCAGGTGTGCAATAAAACTAACAAGTGCTCATGCTTCAGTTGTCTGAAATTTGTCTTAAAACTTACAGGAACAGCTGCTGCCCTGACCTTCTACCCATCTGTTGGTTTTCTAACATAATACATTTATTGCAGCCCGTAGTTCCTCTATTTCAACTCTAGAATCTTAACAGTGTATGTGCAGATGCTCCTCATGCAGTAATCCCCAGAGTGTGGCCCCTGGACTGCGTGGGCACTGACTGACAGCCTATCAGGAATGCACATCCCCAGGTCCTGCTTCAGAACCACTGAATCAGAAAGCTGGGGGTCGGCAGCAACCTGTTCCAACAGCCCTCCTGGGAAATGTGATGCATCAAAATTTTGAGAAGCACTGTCTAGTTAATTATTTGTGTTGTTTATTTCAAAGCTAGTATTTCTATAAGACAAAGAATATTCCACATGTTTAATATTGCTCTATAATACCAAATATATCATTTTCCACAGGCATCAGTAATCTTACTTTTTTTCAAAACTGGCTTTAAGATAGGAGTGTCTCTTCCTAGCCCATATATTCTTTTTCTTTCTTTTTAAGAGAGGGGGGGGGCAGTGAGAGAGAGAATGAGAGAATCGGTTTTATTTAGTTTTTCATGTGGCTTTCGTTGCTCCGACACTTCATTGTGTGTGTAGTGATGAGGTTTGGACCCATATCCTCCTGCATGCCAGACAAGTGCCTTAACTGCTGAGCCACACCTCCAGCCCCCCCCTCCATATATTCTTGAACAAAATCAAAGCAAATTATCCTCCAGAGCTCCCTGCATTCTCCTCCTTCTGCCATGCCAAAGCTTGCACAGCAGGGCGGAGTACTGGTGTTCTGTTTCTATTTTGTTTGCTTATTTAACTTGTGCCCAGAAAGTGTTTGCAATCTGATTTACTTAAAAACTACTTATTCTTGAAGATCCTCTTCGAACTGCTCTTCTTCAGGAAGCCTTTCTTACCACTTCAGGACAGCATAATCTTAGAATATGTAAATCATTTCTCTCTTCTCTTTAAAGCACTCACCGTGGCATTGAATGCCAGGTATCTTATTGAGCTGTTCATTTGCGCCCTTTGTGCTAATTCAGTTCCTCTATTGATACTGGGGCAAATTGTTTCCTTCACTTCTTCAACATTATCCATTGTTTTTACAATATTCATTCATTTATTAGCTACCATTTATGGGCTATTGATCCTATGTCAAGAATGGTAGTAAGTACTACAAATACTAAGACGGGTGAGACATTGGGAGCTTAATTAATAAATGAATGAAAAGTAGCAAGAATCCTGGAAATTTCCGCATTTTGGGAGTAAGGAGCATATATAGGGCCATGGCATGTAGTAAGGCTCAAAAAGTGGGCGGGACCAAATAGTGGAGGACTTGCCTCCCACAGAAACCTTTTGAACCATGTCAATAAGTCAATGGGGAGCTGAAGAAATATTTTTAGCTCAAGAGTTAGCATTAATCAGATTTGTTTTTGATCAGATGCTAAGTATGAAATGATAAACAAAAAAAGAACTTTCTTTTATTGATTTCTTGAAAACTTCTTCACTCATCTCCTTGCCCCTTTCTTGGCACATAACCTATCACTCTTAAGAGGAGTTTCTTTGCTTTTCACCTGTGATCAGTGTGTTGGGATGTGAACAAGCCAGAAGCAACAGTGGGTGAGTTCCATTTTATCCAGACTGAAGTTCTAGATCATTGCCATCAATTCATCTTTGGCTACATAGTAATCACCGAGTTCTCTCTATGTGCTCTGGCATCCTCTGCGCAAGGTATTCATAAGGGCCAAACAGCTCTGTGCTAACTGAAGGGGTCAAGGATATCCTGAGAGCTGAAGGAGATGGAGGCAGGAAGAAGAGCATTTAGGGAAGTCTTCAAGAGGGAAGGAGGTCTGAAGTGAGTGTGAAGAAAGAGTTAGGATAAAGCCAGAGGAAGATGTGCAAAGAATAAATATATCCTCCTTATCCTCCATCCTCCATATTGGTTATTTATATATTTTACTAACAGCTATTAAAAATAAAATAAAAGATTTATATTAGATACTCAGGTATTTTTAAAAGTAGGGGGACAGTGAGAGAAAGAGAAAATCAATTCTATTTAGTTTTTCATGTGGCTTTCATTGATCCAACATTTTGTTGTGCACGTGGTGCTGGGGTTTGAACTTGTATCCTCAGGCATGCCAGGCAAGCACTGTAACTGCTGAGCCATTGGTCCAGCCCCACTCAGGCATATTTTTGAAACTCAAATATGTCTGTATTTTTTTGAGATGGAATTAAGATACCTTAGAGACCCAAGTAGTTGCCAATTAAAAAAATCCCTGTAAGGTGAATACTGAAGAACAATTAAAATGTTAGAATGGAAAATCAGTGACAGTAAGAGATAGGCATTAAAATACCGCATCTTTCATTTGAGAATTTAAAAATTTGATCTTCATTATTGAAAATGACTACTTTTGTTGAGATCAGAATGTGTACTAATCTTTACAACCTGCTGTGCACATCAAATCAAATAGATGGCTCTGCTATGTAGTGATTCTGTGGAGGAAAACTTGATTTTTATTTGCATATTTAAAGTTCATGTATTCAGACACGATTGTTAATTATCTATTCAGATAACTGCCTTTAGAAATGCCATAACTATATGTTCTGGTTTATAGGATATGCTCATTGTCAAATATTTTCCCTTTGGTATCTATATATAGATTTTAACTTTATAATGCATGTGGTCTATATGTTCACCAGGAAATTTTTACTTTATTAAAAAGCACAGGAAAAATCCAACATAAGCTTTCATACAGTATAACTCTTCTTTATTAATAGCTGTCATTTTACTAATTAAGAATGTGTAAGGGGGCTGTTTTCGAAGTATTAAAAAACCCCTGCTAATATCTAACTAAAAATACATGCAAAATGGTTTTTATTTTATATTACTTTAAAGCCACAGGCTACAAAGTGATTCTATAGTTTATTAGTATTCCATGGGAAGTTTTTGTGTTTTTAAAGGTAGAGGGGATGAAAGTTAAGTATTTAGTTAGTCCTAGTACTTGTCATGTTTGAAGGAACCAGCATCTAGGAATTAAAGGTCTTCCCACAGATGACACAATTGGTTTAATTTAAAAGTTGTAGAATTTGAACTGGAACTTGGGTTCTAACTTCTGTTAGCTGTTTTATATGGTAAAAATGAAATCTTGTCCACTAAACTGAGTTCATCAGATAGTTTACATCATTATTAAGTATCTTTATCAGTAAAAACCATGATAAACTGTAGAATAAACTGCATAGACACTAACTTGAATAGGGTATTACTGATAATTCATATAAAATGTTTCAACCCACTTGGATATAATTCAAGTCTCTCAATAAAACACAGAAAAATCCACATTCTCTAGTAGTCTCAGACAAAATGAAATATATTAAAGAAGCTGCGAATGTGTTTTCTACTTCACCTTATTAATTACACTAAAGTGCCATTTTCAGAGAGCTCTGTAAAGAACCCTATTTCTGTTTCAGATTGGAATTGATTTTGCTTTCATCTGCATTACTCAATTTGTTCTAAGGGCCTCAATCGTAGTTGTGAGTGTAAGTGTATGTGGTAGGGGTGCTCCTCAGGAAATAAGAAAAGAGCAATTAAAACTCAGCAGCAACTTGAAGGAAAAAATTCTCTTTGTCTCTTTCTGCTAAGATTTGCAAACAGAGAACAAGATGAAGGCCAATGGGCCTGTCACTGAAGAAAGATGAAATACAGCATGGGAATGTGCCAAGTAAATATCGAGAGAGAGACTTTGGGGGCAGAATGAGGAAACAAGGGAGTGAGAAATTCACCTTTTTTTTTTTTCCATTCATGGAACCTCTCACTCTTTCGTTCATTTTCTAATTTCTCAGTCAAGTTATACTCAGGGCTCAGCATCTGCTCTTTCCAAATAAAAACCTTCAGGCTTTTTCTGGAAGGGTTTAGTGGGGGATTTCAGATGTTTGAGTTTTTTTAACATGGTGTCAAATTTCACTTTTGCTCTTTGGGAAGACTGGCAATTTCTCTGTAGAGAAGCAGAACAAGTTCAGGAATCTAGTTCGCCAGTCAACATAACCGTCAAACTTTCTCATCACAACAATGACGATAGGTGGAAAAAAACAAAAACAAACAAAAAAAAATAAAATTCCCTACAGATGATTTGGATAAATGTAGTTAACTTAGTGAATACATCAGTGTTTTATAAACAATTCTAAAATAGGCTAAATGTGTTTCTGTTCCTTCCTTCCCTCTTCCCTTTATGCGAATCCTTCGCAGATGTGCTTCAGAGACCTGACACCTTAAAGTTCCATCCTGTGTTTGTACAGCCTCCTTCCTGGGAACACTGGATCAAGAGATCATCCAATGTGTTAGTGCTTTGAGTTGAGTATGGTTTGTCCCCACTAAAACTCACATTGAGCCTTGGTCCCCAGTGCTAGAGTGCTGAGAGGTGTTGGAGCCTTTAAGAGGGATTAATGCTTGCAATGCAGGAAGGAATTCTTGCTCTCTTGGGACAAGGTTCATTATAGTAAGAATGTTTTCAAAGCTATCTCTTATCTCTTGCTTCCTTTCTTCTCATGTGACCTCTCTCATGTAAATGACCACTGGCTCCTCCATTTTTTCACTGTGCAGACAGCAGCGGGTAGCCCTCACCAAAAGCTGAACAGATGCCAGTGCTACTCTCTTGGACTTCTACAACCGTGAGCACAGAACAACACACTGTTTTTAAAAATTATCCAGTCTCGGGAACTTTGTTATAGCAATAGAAAACAGATTAAGACACTAATTATTTCCCTACCTAGGGACTTACTGAATCCCAGTACTCTGGAGAGATTGTGTCATGCTTACAATGAGGCTGGGCCTTCTGAGGCTCATTCGGCCAGATTTCTCATTTGGATACAGTGGACCACCATTGTACCTAGCTACTCCCAGCTTCAAGGCAGTCAAATTTCATCAGTGCAGCTGGATACAAAAATCTGTCCTGCCACAGGAATAAATTAAATATGAAGATTGCTTCTATACCTTTTTATTATTTTCTTTAGTAAGTATGCCTTCTATTCTGTTTCTAAACACCTCAGACTGAGCTATTAGCAAGTGAAGAAAGAAAATGACTTGTCGGAAAATCCTTGTCTAGCAATGAGCATAGCACATAGCTTTCAAACCAGACACCTACACAGGCAGCCTCAGGATTTCAGGGCCAGTACTATGTCTAAGCCCCCAAAAATAGCCACGCCAGAGTATAGCTTATCAGACAGGATTTGACAAGGACTAGAGAGTCCAAGAGGCAGGCAATGGCTAGAAGATTATGGCTGAATTTCCCAACTGACTGAAAACTGATAACTATGCTCATCACAGGCATTGCTGGGAGGGCCTGAGCTGCATGAAAGCCAGAATGAAACTTTTTATTTTGATGCAAAATTTTCTGTATGTACTAGAATCTAGAGTTATACAATATGAAAATATTTTAAAACTCAACACTTTTAACTTCTGACAATTACAGCAAGAAAATATGAACCCTTTAGAATCTCTGAAATCTCTTTTCTTTCTTTACTACTGCCTCTAGCAAAACACCCAGTAGGATTGCTACAACACTGAGTTTGATATTCTATATTTGTCATCCATTCAACTAGCATTGATTAACAGCCTACAGGCCTCCCTGACAAAAGTGATAAATAAGTACTTATAGAGAACACTGCCTTCAATGGTCTATACACGACTGCAGAGAGAGCTACAAGCAGGGACATGCAGAGTCGTCTCTTTGAATGCTATTGAAAGAACACTTGCTCTCACTTAAGAACAATGTGGACTTGAGAAGGAAAAGTCAACAGAAATGCAGTGGGTCTCCAGGGTTGCTGACGTTAAAACTGAATCTGGACATTACTCATTCAAACTCCAGGAAAGGACAAAGGCAAGGCCTCCCAGGGTCAGGACAATGGAGGAAGGCATGGTAAATTATGAAAGAACACAGAAAGATGGTGATTTCTTCCCCCTTGGGATTCAGCTGTTACTTACTTCCTCTGCTGGGCTGAAGAGCGACGGGTGCAAATCACAGCTACGATCACCACCACCAGCACCGTGATAATGCCCACAGTGACTACGATGATCACAAGCAGGTTGCTGTTCTTCTGGGGGGTGACACTGCCATGTGGTGGGTGCATCTGCCCAATGGGTGGCTCTAGGATAAGATGAGAACATGGAGTTTAGGCCTAGGAAGATGTGGTCACCAGAGTTTATCAAGTTCTGTAGGGAATGTGAAGATTTCCTACTCTTCTAGGAATGAACAATGAAAAGTCAGAGACAAAGACCTAAATTTTCCATCCAAAATAAATACCAATATATGTCCACATGAAAACTGTACAGGAATGTTCATAGCAGCATTGCTCAGAATAGCCAAAGGTGGGAATGACCTCAATGTCCACCAACTGATGGAAGTTGTATATCCATGTAATAGAGTATCACCCAACCATAAAAAAGAACGAAGTACTGAGACATGCTACAATATGGATGGACCAGGAAAATATACAAAGTGAAAGAAACCAGACAAAGAATACCACATGCTGAGAAATCCCACATAATATCTAAAACAGGTAATTCTATGGAGACAAAGTATTTTGGTGTTTGCCAGTGGATGGGAAGAGGTCAATGGACAAGGACTGCTAATGGATATGGGTATCCCTTTAGGGTGATGAAAATGTTCTCAAATTAGATACCAGCAATGGCAGCATAACCTTAAAAAATCAAACATTTGTAAAGGCTATACAGATGGCACATTTAATTTTTAATTTGTCAAGAGTACATGAATCTTAAAAGGAGCCATTGGGTTCAAAGTTTCATAGATTTTTGATTCAAATGTTTTCTGGTGTTGCCTCCATACTTCACCATAGAATATTAAGGCCGAAAGCAATAGAATAATAAGGAATTTCTGATAAATTGCTTACCTAATCAAGAATTGTTAATGGTTCTTTAAATCACTTCCTTCAAGTACTCAGTCAGTGATCCATTAAAAATACTGTGTTCTATGTCATGTTTGTTATTAAAAGTTATAAATTTTAATAATGTTAATAGTAGCTTATTATTTTACATGTGAGTTAATTTACAACATACCAAAAAGCAGAGTTTAAATTTTTTCTTAAACTTGAGTTTAAATTTGTCCTGAATGACCTATGTTAGTTTTCTATACCTGTGGGCAAAATAATTAGGCCTTCTGAACCTCAGTGATTTCATATGTAAAATGTGAATAATAATGTATATATTGTGTATAGTTGGTGTCAGAATTAGAGAAAATACATGCAAAGCAGCTGCCTCAATGTCTGAATAAGTGCTCAGAATATCATTATGCAACATTAAATAAAATCTAGCCCAAATTAACAATCTAACATAACATTTGGAATGCTTCTGGTGTAAACTTCCCAACTACAAAATTTTTAGGAATAATCTTCAAAGTGAAAAATAAAATCTTCCATGAATCAGCACAATAACCTAGTACATGCAAAATTGAAGCAATGTCTTTTGACAACGTAGTTAACTGAAAGATAACTGAGAAAATAGATATTAAATAACATTAGTATTGGAAAAATAATCAGCACATCTGATATAACTTGCACCTTAGAGGAAAGAACTCAGCAAAAGTCTTAGCACTTTCTGTTAATAGATTCTGATTATAAAATGAAAGAAATGAGATTTCCTTGAAGAAATTTTTACATTAAGTACAAAGGTATGGGGGCATGTAATAAAAGGTCAGAACTTTCTGTATCATAGATTTACTTATTATTTGAAAAGTTATTTTATAGTAATATCTTAATATGCCCTTTCTGCACTTAATAAATTAATTGATTGGAATAAATTAACCTTTTATGTGAGAGCCTATGAGGGAGATAGTTCAGGATCTAATGGTTTTTATTAGCATGGCTTAAATTTAACATTTAACAAACTTAGTTTGAATCATACTTAATGGTGAACCTTATAAACATTAAAACAAACCCTGCTAAGCTAGAATTATTTAAATGTCTTTCTACCCAAGAAGACACCATGTTTCAAGCCAGAAAATAATAATTGAATCCTGCAGAACAGTAGTGACATTATACTGTCATTTGCCTTGGAGATTTAGCATGCTTGAGGACTCCCGTTATAGAGCTTTGATTCTAGGCCTTTATGATCCCACATAAAAATTCCCATCAGTTTAAAGCTTGGTATTCAAGGTCTTTCATTAATTTCCAATTTGAAATCAAAGGCTGAATGGTCAGAATATCTGATATCAGATGGAAAGTTAAGAAAGTCAAGTGAAATGGTATCTATACATGCAGTTGTCATATTCTATAAAGTTGTCACAAACAGTTCTGTTACAGAATGCTGAACTGTTGGTTTAAGAGAAAAAACAGGGCTTGGTTCCTATGAGCTTCTGGACACAACATTTTTATCAGCCATTCAATATGTAACCTTGTATAATAAGTATTTTATTTAAAGACTCCTTATTTAATTTATGATGTTGATTCACTAACATTGAATCCACAGCCAAGAGCAGCAACTCATGCTTAAAGTTTAGCACAGTTTTTCTCTGTGCGTCATAGCACAGCCCTCTTGTGCTCAGACACACTAGAAAGCACTACAACGCTAAGCTTGTCATTCATTTTAAGAAGTAAAATCACCAACACAAGGTCCCAACGTGAAAAACAGGGCACTCAATCTGCCATGAAAAGAGCACTTGTTGACTTCAGAGGTGAAGCGCCAGGCAGAGTTGCCTTGCCTGCTCCCATCTGGGTACAGGAGCCTCGGGCAACTCAAGTGTTCTGCCACTCGAACATGCCCATGAAAGTCCACAGACTTACTGATCTGCAGGTTACAAATAAATATTAACTTCTGGGTGAGCTCAGAAGTACAGAATCTGCAAATAATTAAGGTTGACAGTCTATCTCAAAATTACAAAGTAAGGATCCAAAGAAAATTCGGAGCTCACAAAACTAGATTAGTGTGATAAGGAGCTGTGGGAGATGATCCAAGTGTGGCTACCACGCGGGCATCAGTGGGGAAGCTGCTCCGTAAATTCAAAGCCTGCGAGTACCATCCAGGCTGCTGTGATTATGCCACGGGACAGTGGTACAGTGCACTGACCCCCAGTGTGGCACAGAGCTGGCCCTCAACAGACGTTATCATGTGGATTAAAGTATTTTATCCTATATTATTTCTACAATTTAAAGAAAAAAAATAATGTCTTAATAGAGTAGCTCTTCCTGATGTTAGCATGCTAGTATGGGCATCCATTGTCTGAATAATCAAGACCTGCATGTACTCCTTAAAAATCAGTGAGAAGAAATTTTTTTTTTTTACAGTCCCAAGAGCTTTCCATTCACTTTTTATTTTGATGATGTTTGATCATAGTAAAACATTTCATCTTTTTTTCTTCTAAACTTAAAAAAGCAAAAATACACACTTAATGTGATGGGTCTCAAGTATTAACAAAGATTGAAAAATTGGTTTTGTGGAATAATGTCATTAATTTTTCTAAAAGGCTGTAGACTTTCAAAAATATTTTATTTTCATCATATTTTTCTCTCACAAAAGTTGTGGTCAGTTTACTGATAGACCAGAGTACTAAGTACTTGATTACATAGAAAATGAAATACGGCTGGAGCAATGGTTCAATGGTTACATCACTTGCCTGGCATGTGCAAGGATGCAGGTTCGATCCCCATCACCACATACACAATCAAATGTCGCAGCAATGAAAGCCACATAAAAAACTAAATAAAATTGATTCTCTCTGTCTCCCTCACTGTCCTTCTCTCCTTTTAAAAAAGGAAAAAAGAAAGAAGGAAAGAGAAAGAGGTAGGAATCAGGAAGTCTTGGCTCCTATTTTGAGGATTTTTTCCTGGTCACGATGACTGTGCAGTAAGTAATAGCTAAACAACACCAACAGGTGAATGATGTGAGTGTAGGAATGACAATCCAGTTCTGAGGAAAAAGACACAACAGAACTTTCTAGTTGGGTACTGTACATCTTTCTTACAATGACAATCTTCCTGATAATAGTTTTGCTATCACTAGAATACTTTGAGTTCAACATATGTCTTAATGATTTTATAGGTCTTTGAATTGAATGGAAATTCATATAGCCTTGATCATTTCAAAGCATTTCTCCTTATAATTGGGTACTATAGGCAATCAGGTGGAAAAGACTCAGTAATCTAGCCCAATGTTCCCTAAAATGAGATATTCATCAGCACTATGAGGGGAAAAAAGTCCTTTGGTCAATTAAGTTGGAAAAAAAATTTCTTGTCTCAAGGATTCTTGTCTCAAGAATGTGTTCAATTATTCCACAAATATGTATTGAAGATCCAGTTGATGTTGATGATGCTATTTTTTGTTCAAAAGATGCATGATTGCTGACATCATGGAACTTACAACAGACTGAGCAAGACTGAGATTAAACAAATTCTGAGGCAAATAATTATAAAATTACAATTCTAATATAGTGACACTAAAACGAAAAGTAGAGGGTTCACAAAGACCTAACGTGAGCACACATGGATGTTGGCGCATGCTCATGAAAGGGCTCATTCAAAAGTCACAGGCTGAATCATGTAGGGTGGTGGGAGAGAGTTCCTCTTCTTTTTTAAAGGAAACTGGAGGTGGCTATGGGTCTGAAACATTAGGAACAAAAGAGAGAACCACGTTTGATGAGGCGAAGGAGAAAAAGGACCCTATCATACAGAGCTCATTCAGTTACCCTAAATGCAACCATAGACCATTTAAAGGTTTTCAGCAAGCCAGTGACAGACCTGATTTGATTTAAGAAGTATGGAAAGAGGCTGGTGGAATCCCAGACAAGTTAAAAGGATATTAAAGATCTATAGCTTAGAAGAGGGTTTCAACTGAGATGGTGCTTTCAGCACCGTCTGAAAGCAGATAATCCAAACACAGGTTTTATATGGGGGAGGAAAGAAAGGCAAAGGCAGCCTGGGCTTAAGCAATAGTCCTTATGTCTGAGAGGTGGTGAGGGTGAAGGGAAGGCTTGGAGAAGGAAATGCTGATAGTCTTGAGTGCACAGCTGTGGAGAGCTGATGGGAAGAGTCCAGTAGGAAGCTGATATGACTTTGGAGTTTGGATGGCATCTGAAGCCTTGGAAATATATGTAATCACCAACAAGAATCTAAGCCTAACAAAAAATGTCCCTTGTACAAGTAGAAGGGGAGATCCCAACCAAGCAGAAATAAAGAACAAGTCAGTTTCCCAGTGCTTAAGTGTCAATGGTGCACTTTTATTCTTCTCATGGTACCGAGGAGAACCTTCACAGATTAGTATGTAGCTGAGCGGTTTTCAAATGGAAGGATTTCACCCCTACTGGGGGGTACGGCAGCATCTAGAGACATTTTGGGTTGTTACAACATGGGAGAGGGAAACTTATACTTGGTGGGTAGAGGCCAGGGGTGCTGCCAAGTATCCCTAATGACAGGGCCGTATCCACAACAAAGAATTACGTGGCTCTCAATGTCAATAGTGCTGAGATTAAGAGATTAAGAAGCCCCACTCTCATTTAAAGGTATCTACGTTGAGATGAAAAACCAAAATGCAAAAAGTTGGAGTGATTTGCTTGGTCACACAGCAGGAACGCCTGCAAAAGTGAGCTCTAGACCTGGGGCGTGATGTTAGGCTGGATCCCGTAAGGTCCTGTGTGAGATACGTGTGGATGAGAGGCCAGCGCCGCCTCTGCTAGTCCCTGTGCTGGGTTCTAGACATGCAGTCCCTCCAGTTATCTTTCCATCTGGGAGCAAGTTGCAGAACATTATTTCTGGACCTTTCCTTTGACATTCAGATGACTACTGAGATATTGCTGAGTGTCTTCTAAGTTTACCAATCTCAGCATGGTTCTTTCAAAGAAATCTGAAAAGAACTTCACCTACACATTCTCTCAGTTTGCTACAATGTTACTGATTTCCAGGGGAAAAAAACTTTTTTTTCCAAAACTAGAGGGCAAACCATGGCCTTTTCTCTAACATTCATTCCAAAAGACTGTATGTCAAGTTTTAAAGAGCATCTAATACAATTCTGAGTAGTCAAAAAAATGAAGTAATAATGTTGACTTTTTGAATAATAATGAGGTGCCAAACTATTAAAATGTGTCAAATTTAGCTCTTTTTCCAAAGGTTGAGGCAAATAAGGTAATATTTTATAGGACTTGTAGATTTTTAATGCAATTAGCTAAGCCGATTTTGAAAATTATAGGCAGAATTACGTACAAACAGAAGGAAATTGAATCTTCTCAAAGAGAAATATAGTATTAAGTCGAAATAATTTTCCTAGGTGTTGTCATTCATACAAACTACAAAGTATATTTTCAAAATATATTTTTAATGTTAAGACTGTGGACCACAATTTAAAACAGAAAACATCATAAGAGCAAAACACTACTGTATCACCACATATTACCTTTGATTCCACCTGCCATCAGAAAACAATTTAGGAAGCCTCTTCAGTCTCTACATTTTAATTAAGGGCTTCCAACTGTAGGAGTCCAAGTGAACTATAGGTTTGTTTTTCTTCATTTAAATTACAAAAGTGCATTTTAAAAAGAGCAGCATGTTGAAAAAGAAAGTAAATGGTTAACAAGCTCTAAGCTTATTTGCAACTGGTTCCTCTCAATAAGCCATTATTCTATTAAAATGCCTCGAAAAATGAACTGTGCCAGTGTAGGGAGAGCCAGGAAACTTCTGTAATTCTGTCACTCTCCTGAGATGTTGAGATTTCATTGGATATGAGGTTTATCGTTGCAGCCTACTTTTTAAGAGTTAATTGTGACTGGAGTTTTGTAATGCAGGGGCCTCACTTGTATATCTAATTGGGAAATTTACCCCCTTCTGAAAGCTTAAGACTCTAGCAGAATGCTAATTAGGAAAATGGGCTTTCAGAGGCCTTTGCTGATTTGCTTCTAATAGCCAGGGCTAAAGTTAAATTACATATTTACCATCATTTATCTGTTTGCAAAATAGTATAGGAAAGGGACAAAGTGTGCCTTTTACCAGCCAGGTGTCTTGAGGTTATTAATTCATTGTAATCAATCATGTAATAACATTTTATTCCAGTAGGTAATCTGAAAGTATTATAAGTGTTTAATTCATTTCATGCTTTTAGCATGAAATCCCTAAAACACCATTAAGTGACATAGAAATCTGGGGACAGTTAATATCAATAATTTATATCACTGGCCCAAAGCCACTGAATGCCACTAGTTGATTTTATCTTCATGACTTTGACCTGTGAGATAATGTTTATCAGGTAAAATTTAATTATGTCATCCTCTTCTTCTGAGGTCTGATTCCTTTGAAAAATTCCATTGATTTTCATGCCCACACCAAATTTAGGCTGGGGTTTCCTTTTAGCCAGAGTTTATTATATTATATTTTATTTATTTAAAGAGAGACAGAAAGAAAATAAAACAACTTTATTTAGTTTTTCATCTAGTATTGGTTGCTTTGATGCTTCATTGTGTATGTGGCGCTGGGATTTGAACCTGAGTCCTCGCACATGCCAGGCAAGAGTGATACTCCTAAGCCACTGCTCCAGCCCAAGTTGTTTTTATTTTAAAGTGCATGTTCAAATATTCCAACCAAACCATTAAGCTTAAGTCAAAATTGGGATTGCCAGATTGTACAACTAAAAATACTGGGGGGCCAGGTAGATTTGAACCATGTCCCATTTCTTATGCATATATACATTGAGATATGTACATGAGATATGAATCCTTTACAAAGCGTCTATCTCTGATTCATAGACCATTAGAGATAATTCAGATATTACTGGGCCACTTCACCTTTGTTGATATATCTGACAAATCCATGGAGTGCTTTAGGGCATGCAGTCCAAGAGAGCACACAGTCCTGGACCTAAGGATTACATTGCTTTACCTTTAACATGCATGACCCTTGCTGAGTGGTGGTTGAAAATATTAGGGGAATAGTTGCTCTTTCTCCATTATCCATACTGATTCCCTCTTTAATTTCTTGGCACTCTGTCTCATCTATCCTGTACCAGAATAGATGTTCTGTGCCCTTAACTGGAAACAAATTCCAATTTGAAACTCCCTATAGAAATGATCTCAAAACTGTCTCTGGTGTGTGAATTTGAAGGGAACAGTGTTAATTTCCCACGTGGATCCCAAAACTACAATCTATCTTAGGGTAACAAATACTACATCTATGTTTCCCCATGCAATTTCAACAACTTCTTTATTTTACCCTCCTGACCATCCCTGGGATTTTCCTCACCATCTTTCATTTTCTGAGTTTATTTCTCTGCCTTGTCTACCTGGGCAATCCAACCTCTTGGCTTAATGCTCTTGCAGGTGTCTTTCCATTTGCATCAACAGCTCGTTGCAGGTGTTTTGCATTCAATGAGGGCTTAGCAGCATTTATTGACTGACTGCCTGAATGCATGAAATGTGTTCAGTATATAATTGGACTTGGAGATAAAAGTTGAAGTAGGAGTGTGAATTAATGAAACTTGCAGAGTTTGGAGAGGGAACTATCAATACCTAAAACCATTTTATGGAGCACGCCTTTGGTCTCTTTTCAGGCTCAACACATCCTCCTCTCTTCTGACTGCTATAAGCTCCTACACCGTACATTCAGGGACTATCAGAAACAGGGATCAGCTGTAAAGTGTGTTACTCAGATGAGGAAAGAGGACCAGTGAGATATAATAGGAAGTTGCAAACATCCTAGAGAGAAGAGACTGAATATAACCTTAGAGAGACTAGGTTGGAATACATATTCAGGAAACTTGCTATGAACTAAATGATTGTGACCACTTCTAGACCCCAATTCATAGGTTGAAACCCAATCCCCATTATGGTGATATACAGAGGCGAGCCTTTGGGAGGTGACTGGCTCATGTGAAAGAGCCTTCATGAGGGGGATTAATGCCCTATTAAAAGAGACCTGGGGAGCTTGGTTGCCCTTTCCATGATGCGAGGACGCAGTGAGAAGGCACTGTCTATGAAGCAGAGGACGCGCCCTCACCAGACTCCCAGCTTGCTTGCACTTCAGTCTTGCACTTTCCAGCCTCCAGAGCTATGAGCAATGAATTCCTATTGTTTATAAATTATCCAATCCAAAGCATTTTGTTATAGCAACATAAATGAACTCAGATAAAGTTCAAATGCAAGAAAAGGTGCTTTGTCTATGCTTAGGTGAACACCATTAATAGCAAAGAAAGATATGGCAGACTCCTTGAAAAGCAGAGTTAAGAAGTGAAAATGTGTTCCTGAGGCTCTCACTGGCTAGAGGATAGGGGCGCCGAACCTTTGCTGAAGCAGTGTCTAGTCCACTCCACGTTTCTCTCTGGAGAAAGGGATGCATTAGATTATCATAATCTATGATTGAAAATAGTCACTTAATTCACCCCCTTATGGTTTCATATTCAGCAAACAACCCTTAGATCACAATTTTGGCTTCCCATCTGGAGTTTTTAACAGGAGACCACTCTAATGGTGCTCAGTAATCAAACTGCTCATGAAAACCTGCCTAAATGGTTAAATAAAGAATTGTATTGTTTTCTAAATAGAATATTGTACAGCAGCAAAGATAAATGAGTGAGAGCTATATGCAAACACATAGATAAATCTCAGAAAGTTAAAGATGAAAGCAAGGTGCAGTAAGATCCTATGCGACAGTATCTGATATAGTGGTATTTCTACACATTTACAAGCATAAAATATCACACTGTTTAAGGATATTTATACATGCATAGGAAACGTCAAATTTAGGAAAGTGTTTACATCAGAGTGAGGAATGGCAATGAAAAAGAAGCATGTGATCATGCAGAGGCGTGCAAGAGATTTCAATTGTATGTTGAATATTAATATCTTTATCTTGGTGGCTACACAAAGTTTTGACATTATGAATATCTGATTTTTTTTAGCAAATCCAACAAAGCAATGGCAATTTTTAAAAAAAATCTGTAAAGGATTATATATAGTATTCGTCCATCCGTGAAGGACCTGGCTAGAACTAATTCATCCTTACAGGGATTGTATTTTGGCAAAACTGAGGACGAGGTCCTGGAAAGCAGCCTCATACCAACCTGCACCTTCTTTGAAGTTTTAGGTCTGCCATCCTAACAGCCAACATCTATATGTGTAAGCTTCATAGAGTGGGCAAATCGATGTCTAATCTTAATGACACAAAGGATTTATTGATTTTGTAAAATAGAGGGACAGCGAGAGAGAAAGAGACAGTCAATTTTATTTAATTTTTCATGTGACTTTCGTTACTCCAACATGTCGTTGTGTACGTGATGCTGGGGTTCAAACCCGCATCCTCTCACGTGCCAGGCAAGCACGTTAACCACTGAGCAACCACTCCAGCCCCAGGACTTGTGAATTTTAACAGTAAACTGCTAGAGGACTTAAGGAGTAAATGCAATCTCTAGATGAGAGGTTTCAGTATTTTTCATTTATGAAACTTAGCTTGTTTCAGTTTAATCAATTGTCTTCTTTCTCTAAGAAATTATTTTTTTAACATTTACAATAACTAAACACTTTACAATATTCCTGCATCATTTATAAAATGCTCTGTGCTCGGACTTTAATTATTTTTCAACACATTGGTCATCTCTTATTGGCATCATCTCCTGGTAGAAAGTGTTAGATGTTTAATAATAATTTCATATTTCCACTATCCCAAAGAAAATTTAAGTCTGAGGTTCTTTGCAATTTTCAATAAGAAATTCTCTTCAGACACTCAAGCATTAACCACTTAATTAGTATAACTAATTCAATACATCCTAATTTATATAGTTACCATTAAGAGTGCTTCTGTCAATCAAATTAGTATCAACTGGCCAGTAACTTCCATCTCCATGACGACCTGTTTATTGGAAAAGCACATGAGAATGTTAGTATATACACACCCATGAAAGTACAAATAAAATAAAATAAACAAAAAAAGGTTTAAAGATCATACAAAAACTGAATAAGATTATTTTGGCCATCTGCAAGAAAGTCTGATAATAGTAATACCATTATGCCTGTGAGAAAATATCATTTTCCATATTTGAGAAAAATCTACCACAAAAGTAGATCCAACTAGATCAGGTAATTTCAATCCTCTGGAAAGTGATTCCCATTCTCTTTTGTTTTTCTTCCCCCACTGTTCTTGTGAAAGTGTCTAGTAGTGGTATTAGTCTCAATGGTATTCTCCTGAACTTTTCAGAACAGAAATGAGGTAGGTCACAGTTCCTAGGTTCAGACCTTAAGGTCACCCTTCAGATATGACTTTATGACAAATTCCTCGTAGTATTCTACTAGGGGACGACATATTTCATCTCATAACTGGTCTTTGAGTATATGCATTTTTGCTGTGGTTGTCTTGTGCCAAAGTGCCTGAGAGGGAGAGAGTGGATTGGAAGGGAAGAGTCAAGGGAAGTCTCAACCCATATGGTCTAAACATTTCTTACAAAAATACCACAAAAGGATGAACACTTTTTCAGTGTTACAGTATTGGAAAAAGTGTCTTCCAGGAGGTGTTTAACAGTTGTGAAAGTAATATTTAAGAGAACTGAGGCAGAAATTAACCAGCAATAATTATACTGCTATCCACAACTTAATTAATGGTGTTTAACCACAAGTAATCTGTATTCTATTGACGCATGTATAGAACTGCTATAATTTGATTAGATTTTGAGTTTTAGAATATCTAGGTGGACAGAAAACCATTGGAGAATTGATCTATATGCAAACACAGTTATCTCACTTCTTTATTTGCTTCAGAATGTTGGTTCTGAGAACAGTTATAATCAGTGGGTAATACGCAGGAAGTCCACTCAGCCACAATAACACAGTCATTTTTCTCACATTTATGGACTTCAGTTTACTTCATCCTTATGACTTTCAAGTCCTGGTCATGTGATATTCTTTTGCACACCAACAATTCCTCCTACTAAATCTTTCCCATGATCTTATAAATTTATTTTCAAAATAGTTGTAAAGAAGCAACTTAGTGTTCTGTTCACTTATCCACATTGAAAAACTTTTAAAATTCTTTTGATATTGAGTTAGATCTGAAGTTAGAAAGAATGCAAGCTTCGAACAAGCGTCAAAAGATACCAATCCAATCACATTATGTCTTAGGAATAAAATGGCACATTTAAAATCTTCTGGGCCAGTGACTGAGTGGATGATGATTTGGCAGGCTAAAGTACGGATGAGACCAACTTGTTTTTCCAAATGCCTTGCTTATGTTATTCTGACACATTTAAAATTTCCATGAGCAGAAGAAAAGCTTTGCCCACAGGATGCTGTGAGATCAATGTTGGAAGAAATGAGGTGAGGCAGGAGTTCTGTGTGAATATTAAGATGACTTCTGTAGCAACTGAAAGCAGCTGGATTGCAAAGCAGTGAGCCAAAAGAGATGCTAACAACCTCATCACTTAGGCCAGTATAGGCAATGAATGATTTCTGTTGGGAGTATTCCTGTATTGGCTGGAAATTAGGTAGATAGCCTGTGGAGGATTTTCCTCTTTCTCTAGCATCCTGACAAGTGTCTTTTTAATGAAGTTTCCAACTCTCCGAGTTAGTTTGTGGGAGGATGCAGAATCAAGCACACAGCACATCCATACATTACTTAGAAATTAAGCTCTATGGTATCGCATCCCTTAGCTGTAGCTAGGCTATTGATTACATTGCAAATTTCAACAGAGAGGAAAAAGTCCCATATCGTGCAGGTCAGAACACTGGCATCAGATAAAGGGACACTAGAAATGCTTCTAGATCAGAAAGTAGCTTAAAATTGGACTTTCTACCTACAGAATCTAGAGTGTTGACAGGAGTAAAGTTATTGTTGGTTATAATTAGACTGGTACCACCAAAGAAAATTCAACAACAAGACTAAAAGAAAGTACTTTAAGGAATCATGACATCATCAAGGAGCAAGATTGGATATATGGTAATTGAGATTTCTTACACCACGTCAACAGGCAAAACAAAAACCTTTCTGGGGCATTGATGAGCCTGGGATCTCTTGATCTAAAGACATAGTAATCAAATTTTAATTTTATATGCCAGGTTTCCATTCCCTCAAACATGTCTTTTAAATTCCAAGAAGGCTTCCTTTAGAAAGCCTCCTCCCACAGTTGCAAGGCAGGTACCACAATGTTAGGAAACATGGGGACACTGGAAACAAAAGAGGAAAGGACACTGGTGATATTGCCTGGCAGGCCAAGGCATTTTAAAGGATTTGTTGCTATGGAATCACATTTGCTAACTTGGTTAATTTCATAAGCACTGATTTAGCAAAATAGACGTGTAATTAGCATTTGGAAGAGAGAGTGAAAGTCAATTAATGCAAAGATACAAACTACTGCCCTATCCCAGAGGTCTAAATTTTAATAAAGGAGCATTAAAATGGCACTTTTGCAACACTTATTAAATGCCTACAATATGAATGGCATAGTCCTTGATACTCAGGGAAGAGGGGTTATAAAAAAGATGTATTTTAGCCATGACTCCTGCCAGAGTTGGTTCACTGTATCCAAAGCCTAAACATGTCTATCCATAGTTAATATTAGCCAACTGCTAACATTTTTAATTTAGTCTGACTTTAAAGATTTAGGAATGACTCAATCCATCCCATTACTATAAAATCATTATTAGATTTGTTTGAAATTTTTTCATTTTGGTAGTAGTATTAAAACTACCTATAAGTAAAAATAAGGTATTATTTTCAGTTGTATTTCATTATAGTTTCTATAATTATATTTATTTTAAAAACCAGATTTATTGTTTTGCATAAAATAATTAAAAAAAATTAAATTAAAATACCAAATATTTAAATTAATTGAAATTTAAACATGACATTATTCTTGCAAATAATGTAATAGATTTCAGTGTATATAGTTTTTTTTTCACCCAAATGAAGCTCAACATGGCTCAAAGAATTGAAAATGGTAGTTTTTTTAATAGACATTGGGAACATTTTATGTGAGTACAGTGATTAATATATATATAATTCAATACAATAATGCCAAATTGTATTAGTATATATTCATATTTTCTTAGCTGAAATTAAGGATGGTAGAAAGAATTAAGATGCAGAAAAATGAATTTATGTATCAATAAACTAGGTAAGGTTTCATCCAGACAGTTTTATTTAAAAAAAAAAAAAAGGAAAGAAAGATAAAGAGAAAGAAATAAAAACAAAAGGAAAATCATGTTTGCAAGGAAGCTCCAATAAGTAAAGCAAGTATTTTCTACTTTTACCTTATATTTTGAAATCACTAACTGGTTGCTTTGGAAAGAAAAATAAACAAAAGAAATGGGAATGAGTGGTGGCATACACATATATTCCCAATGACTTGGGAGGCTGTGACAGGAGATCTCAAGTTCAAAGCCAGTCTTAGCAATTTAGTGAGGCCCTACAATCTTAACAAGATCCCTTCTCAAAATAAAAATAAAACACAGTCTGCGAATGTGGCTCCTTGGTTCCCACTCCCTGGATTCAATCCCGGGGACCCCCCAAATGAAAACAAAGAAAGAAGTGGGGTTATGGTTGATTTTAAAAAGAGGAAGCCTGAGGCTGATTTTCAATTAGTTAAAATACATTTAAATATATTTTATTTAGGGACCTCGTAGGTAGGTCTTAACCAAAAATTTCATGTTACTCTCCTTTATTTAATTTTGAAAATATTATAAACAACAAAGTCATTTAAGGGGTTATCTTTTATATTTCATTTAAAAAATAGATCTCTTAAAGTTTCCTTTTCATCCCTTTTCAGCAGGATCCAGGTGCTTCCCCATAAAAAGTTAGTCTCCTGACTTTCTTGCTATGTGCTCTCTGGTCTGAGGGAAAGTGGGCCAAAGTGACACAGCCTCCTTTGGAAGTGTGTTTATTATTCTAGCCCTTAGTTCTGACCACAGTGAATGTATATTGTGTTCAGTTTTCAGACGAGCAACTCATGTCAGTTAGGATGCTTTGTGATATAGAATGTGGTGTGCACATTTTAAGGTATTAGTATTTTACAATTTATTCTTTATGATCTTGTTCTTACATGTTGAACAAAATATTGTTTATATATTTTTATTCTGAGGGGTGTGTGTGTATGTATGTGTTTGTAAAATCATTCATCAATATTTATTTTAAATCTTTACTTGTGGCATGGTTGAAAGTATTTCTAATTTCCCATGGTAAAAATCTTCCATGCCTACCTATGATTAATTCAGTTGAGATTTTAGTGATAGAGTCAGATTTTTCTATGGGTGTGTAAAAGAGGAGAGAGCAGAAAGTTAATCTTCAGAGAACACAGAGAAAACTGGATGCTGTAGTTGTAATCTACTCTTTAATCCATCTTCTCTGAATGGGAATAACAGAGGGTCGTGCAGAATGGTACCCAAGTTATCAATCCTAGATAAACACACAGAGCCCAAACTCTAAATCAAACGGGGAGACTAGTTATCTAACAAATGTTCAAATATATCCTTCCAAGGATGCAGAGTGGAGATTTTATCTTAATCTTAGATTTGGTTCTCTGAGAATAAATCTGGTGGTAATGATGGAAATTTCACTGATTCTCTGCCTTGTACACCAGTGGCTGAAGAATATCTATTAATGCCTTTCAATACAATTTTATTGTCCAAAAAAATATTGAGATATATTTAAAGTGGATTATTTCTTAGGAAAGAAAAATGTATCTAAGAAATAAATTTATTATGCAGTTGATAATACTGCTGACTTCAAAGAAAGAACATCAAAAAGCCAGGAAGCAGACTAATAGTCAACACCTAGGATATTTCACATAGATATTAATAGAAAAGAACTAATGAGCTTTTCTCAGTCTTTCCTAAGGTCCAGCGTGTTATTTTCAAATAAACATAAAAGCAAGTTCACTGAATGAAAGAAAATGCTAGTACTCTCAGACAGCTAACCTGCCTACCATATATTAAGACTTTGCGAGCAACAGATCCTTTATGCTTTCCCTTTTTGAAAACTTTTGTTGTATTTGTCACCTGCAGAAATTATAAGAGCAATAACTTTCAGACTAGGAATGAATTTGGTAAATTATTCACAGGGTAAGGAAACCAAATATGCCATTGTGCATATTTCCTTATCCATATGGGGCAGTCTGGTTTTTTGTTTGTTTATTTTTGCAATTCCAAGTTTTGTCTGTCTGCCATAAGTAGTGAAGAGAGTAGACTCTTGCTAAGAAGTAAACTCGTTTTTAAAGAATCCTTAGAAATCAAGCTAACAACAAAGTTTCTAATTTCACCCACAAATGTCATGATTAGAGTAACCATACAGTATGAGAATCACTGTAATGACTTATAATGTAAGAGTGAAAGAGGATGCTGTTTCAAGGTGTTAATCAGGATATTCTGGGACAAAATGGACAATCTAGCGCTTCTACACATGGACAATTTAAACAGATGGGTCTCTTATCCTTACTTTTGCTCTTGACCACCATCTCAGCCTGATTTTATGTCTTGACTGCCTGAGGCACATGCATGCTCATTTGCAGAATGTGGCTGCTTACAGGTAAAGACTTGCTGCCTGAGAAATCTTTCAGGATACTAAAAAAAAAAATTTAGAAATACTGCACTTCTTCACAAGCACCAATGCAGAATCAGCCCTATGCCAGACCATCTGGATTCCTGAACATGATGATGATGGGTGTCAGTCAGTGCAAAGCTGTAGCAAAAATACTCCACTTCACAAATCAGAACTATCTCTGAACGTGGACAAAAAATGAAAAGGCAAACACCAAAAAACCTAGACGGATCAATAACATCTTTGATTATGGGAAGGTAGTCCACCTCCTGCTTATAGATCTCAAGTAAGAAAAGCTCCTATGGGCTGATTTATATTATTCTAACTATAATTAGTCCATCTCCCTTTATCTGGTTGCTGAGGAAAACATGTCAATTGCCCTCATCACCCGTATCATAAACTGACACATATCTAAAACCCATTAAGTTTATTATTTGTTGTAATTATACACCATATAAATTTAGAATGAATTTTGATTAACAACTCAATTGTTAACAGAATAAATGTAAAGACTTAATTGCTAACAATATGGTGACTGTTGGTGCTTTCTGGAGTCTTTCCTCCCACCAGGGTCTCCTTATATATCCTCTAGTACATCTGAAATAACGGCCAGCATATGGGGTCCCAGAGGTCCCTTTTAGATGCAACATTATTAAATATGCAAAGCTTTATGTTTCTCTAAATATGAACATTTTTCTGGATGACTGTGTCTTCCCAAGAGATAGCCCATTTGCAGATAGCAACATGGAAGACAAGTTTATACAAGAGCATCTTCTCTCAAGGGTGCAGAATGATTCATGACAGCCTTTTCCTCCTGGGTGGTCCACAAGCTTCTGACAATGGCATATGTGAGATGTGTTTGTGTCTGAGTGACGTTCCAGCAGCACAGGGAGATGTGCAACAAGAGCATGGTAGATCTTTCTTCTCCAAGTGACTATGTGTCTGGAGGTTGCAGCTGCAGGATAAAGATACTAAATGTGGCATTCCCTGGCTGCACTCCCACGTGGGAGTAATGACACGCTGGAGCACATTTAATCATTAAGGTAAATGTCCAGGCTCCATCCATTCATCCATTCAAGAAATGTGTCTGGTGGATCTACTTGCAGCATTACGGACATAAAATGAGTATTGTTGAGGTTCAGAAATTAGTGCAAAGGAAGATGGTTAGGTGAATAATTATAACCGCATGGCAAATTCCAAAAAAACTGGAAAAGATACAGTTTTTGCAGAGATATCACAATGGATAAACAGGATTGACTATTTATGCCTATAAAATTATGGAAGGCTTCTCAGAGGAGGCAGCATTGGTGGTGAGAATTAAAGGATGAGTAGAAATTTATCAGATAGAAGGGTGAGACAGATGACTTTAGAAAGGCAGTCAGATGAAATAATAAAACTCCCTATGTATTCTATCGACAATCTAGAATTTATTTTGCAAGGAACAGAAATTAACTGAAGGTTTTTAAGTGGAACAGTGACCTATTTTAGAAGGAACAGCGACCTATTTTAGAAAGATTGTTCTGTGAAAAATAAATGAATAAGAAGAAACTGTCGCCATAAATATGGTGAGAATAAGCTTAATGAATCTATGAAGTAGACGTTATTAGCCCCATTTTACAGATAAGCAAACAGGGACTCAGAAAGATTAATAAGCTTAGGATTGCATTTTAAGTGTCTGAGTCTGCCTAACTCTGATGACAATAATTTCACCATTAGTGAATTAATAACTCCAGGAAGAACTGGGGTGGGGTGAAGAGAAACCAGAGCATTTCTAAGAAGCAATCCTACACCATAAGGGTGAGGGTTTGGGTATGTATGACTTGAGATGCTGCCTCCATTACAACAGGACACACAGAATGAAAGAGGCCTTGGAGGGGAAAAGGAAATAGTTTTGTTTACTACCAGGCAGAGCACTGGGAAAAGTTGAGTGTCACTTCAGAAAAGCTACAACACAAGGGGACAAAACAGGCTAAGACAACCCTTGGAAGATGACTGACACTAACGTCCTAACCTATTTTCTATTTTGGTTCATCCTTTTGTTTTCTTGCCGCACATTCACACCCCCAGGCAGGAAAAGATTAGAATCAGTGGGCAAGAGTAAGTGGGTTTTATCAGACTCTCGATGCAGGGTGGCATGCAGGTCTTCAGTAGCCAGCGTAGACGATAGGTCCTCAAAGTGCTGAAAAACAGTGAAGTCTGAGAACTACCACTTCAGAAAAGAGAGAAACCAGAATGGCACCTCCACCAGCTCATCTCTTTACCATCGCATATTATTCTGCAAGATAGTACCCCAGTTTTCCTCTGAACCCATCCTGCTAGCCTGTTTGCCCTCCTTCTTGACTTCCTGACTTCCATTCCCAGGACTTCTACAAATAAGAGGTCAACTAATCTTTTCCCCTGAACTTATCTACTGATTCAAGTCTTACTTACATATTTAAAATTTGGTCTTAGCTATCAAGAAGTCCTTTCTATTATCACCCACCATGACTTTCCATCTGAAATCCTCTGACATTCAAATACAGTCATACCACCTGACTTGGAATTTTGTAGTTTTTACGTTGACCTTTTCTTAATCGTATTGGAAGCCTCTGGAAGAGGGACCCACAAAATGGTTCTTTCTGATGAGGCTTTGCCACCCCTAACCCTGCGCTGGGTGCACAGCTGCCAACAAGCTGTCAAAGGTGAGCCCAGTGCTTGCCATACTCTAGCCACAATTTCAAAACCTCATTGGTGGCGTTAGTTTTTATGTTTTCTTTCCTTTCTGAACTCAGAATTACAGGCAGCTTATAAAATTCAAGTCTACAGATTTTAAGCTATCAAGAAACAACAGGAAGAGTGGAGGTCAAGCAAAGGGCAGAGAAGTTCAGGATCATCCACAGAGGTGAACCCCAGTTCTTGAAACACAGAAAACTAGTTTTTCTGTTGATCTTTTGTTTTATTGGATAATTACTGAATACACTTTTCTAAGTTGGAAACATACATTTAACATCTTTTTTTATCTGTCCAAAATCATTAAAATATACAAAATCCACAGATGCAACACTATTACTTTCAGCTTCTCTGACTTGTACCTTCAATAGTCAGCAAAGTCCATGACTCTATGACCATTTCTCCAAACACCTGGGTCATGATTCAACTCAAAAAACATTTATTGGTAATTTTAATAGGACATAACATAATATAATGTAAGAGGCTCTAAATAGGAATCCGGGCAGAGATTTGAAGTTAATAATGTGAATCCATACAGTCCTCTGTCCTTGGAGAATTTAAAATCTGGTCATAAAGCTAGGAATATGGATATGAAGCTATAAGAGATGAATACAAGCAGTGAGAGATGAGTTGGATATTATGGGCAAACAGAAGAATAAAAGATCAAAAGACAAGAGAGGCTTTTCAGAAGACAAAGAATTGGGAAGGGAGTCTTAAAAGATGAGGACTTCGCTGTGTTGAGAAAGGGGGAAAGTTTTGCCAACGCCAAGAGACAGTACCAGCTACAGCATGGAGCTATGAAAAATGCACTTTTCCCAGAGCATTTGGTGGATTTTCAGCACATACGGAAAGATATGCCAGCCATGAGACTATGACAGAGAACTTAGGGTCAGATAGCCAGGATTTGGATACCAAATAGCTGACTTCATTCTGCAAGGGTCAGGAATAGATGGTCTATTATCATGTGTTAAATCCAGATAAGGTGTAATGTTATACAACATAATACGTTTTTAGAGATATTGTGGGAAGGGGAAGGGAGGGATATGGGTGGGTAATTAGGGGGGCACTCCTGGGGGTAATTCTAATATCCAAAATCGATACACATTTTATATTATTTTGTTAAAAACTTGTATGGTTGTTCAATAATAAATTTCTCAATAAAAATATAAGAAAAAAGAAAATTGAAGAAGCAGAAACCAGACAGAAGTGGACAGAAAATGAAGCTAGACCTTGTACTTGGCTAATGTCTCTAAGAAGGAAAACATAGCTGGCAGCACAGTAGGTCTAATATGAACTTGTTTGTGAAATATTACTTAAGGGTTTATAAATAAAAATCTCACTGTGCTAGTCTGAGAATGTTAAAATTCTACCATAAATGACATCCGTCCCAGTGAGTACTGATTATTTTCCTTCTTTCAAAGTTACCCATTAAAACATAAACACTCTGGGGACTTAAACAGCCACTTGACTGCTTGCAGGGAACACAGTAAGCACTTAACATTCTATTCAAAGCACATTACTCATGTTCCACCTATACTTTTCACCAGAGTCATAATTTCTAGAATTGCAAAATTTTGGACCTGGGAAAAGGCACAGGTGAGAAGAGCCTTCTCAAGTGGGTGTAGCAAGTAGTTCAATAACGAAGTGAGTTCAACCTACACACCATAATGGGGTAGAAAGGTGTTAATTTTCAATTAAACAGCTCCCGTCGGAGGAGGCTTGAAGGTTTCAATTTTTCAAACAGCAGTCTGACTGCTGTATTCCAAACCCTACAAAGTCTAGATTACATTAACTAAATTCTAAGCTTGAATAGATTGCCTGAAAAACCCTATTTATCTGAAATTGGAAACGATTAACATGTTGTTTGTTCATGAGATTAAAACTGTTGATGTGCAAAATGGCAGGGACAGTGTTAAGAACCTGGCCTGAATAAACTATTGAGGAAAGGCAAAGCCCTTCAAATGAGGCCAAGTTCCTGTGACATCATCAGGGTTGACTTTCTTAGGATCCACCGACCTGACTGCACTTCCAGAAATTATGCAGTGGGGAAGAGCAAAGATTCTCAAGTTAAGTAGCCTGGGTATATATCAGGCCTGACCAGCTGCATACTGTGAGCCTTTGGGCAGCTTTGGTCTGTGTCGTTTTCTCCACCTGTAAGGTTTTATGAGAATTAAATAGCATGGTGCACACACAGTTCATGGAAGACTGACTAGTGATGGGAGAAATTGTTAACATGAGCTGCTATATTATGCAGAGATGCTATGCCTGGGTTTTTATTCTAATACCCATCCTAAAGCTTGAGGATTGTCAGTCTGTAAAGAAACCAAAGATGATTTGGACTAAATTCACCATTTTACAGGGGAGGATGCTGAGAGAAGTTGATGCTCCTGCCCACAGTCATACAGTGGGTCAGAGGAAGGATTATAATGAAATTTATATGATCTAATTCCATTTCAGTGCTCTGAGAACATATGCCCAGTGACTGCTGGTGGGGAAAGCCACATCCTATCAGCTGATACCAAGATTTGGAAGAGGCTAACTCCCCCTCCATTGGACTCAGCTGGGAGGGCACAGACCTTCTTCACCGAGATCTGTAAACTGGCCTGTGAATGGATGTCTCTTCTCCAGGCCCATGGTTACAGATAACCCCTCTGTCAGCCCACAGAGAATTACAGACTTGAGGGTGCTGAAAAGGAGCATTTTCCTTGAAATTCATCTCAGTTGACACAGATCATTCCACAGTTTCCTGTCCTCCCTAAGGCGCTCCATCACTGTCACGGCACCTACACTGCTGCGACAGCAGGCAGATGGAAATAAAAGCCCATGAAATCATAACCATCTACCAATAATACCAATCTTCATACATAGGTCTTAAAATGGGAGAGTATTTGCAGTTACACGAAATATAAAGATGCAAAAAACAAACTCTTAAAAGTTTGATCTGGGAATCACATCTAAAAATGGTCATATTTCAGTTAACCTTTGCTGCAACCCCAAACAGGCGAATTTTCTAAAATGCATGTGTGAGAAGCTCTGAAAAGTGATAATTTGATTAAAAAAAAATCCAGCTTTTATAAGTATGGCAACAGTCTGAAGTGGTAAGACTGCACATGCTAGGAGTTAAAAAGAAATGTTTTACATTCCAACTCTGCCAAAGACTAATCGTTTGGCCTGAGAAATAAGAAACATAATTAATGAAGGATAGACAGAACAACTTTCCACTCAAATGTAGATGCTATAGATTGAACTATGCCCCTGCCTGCAGAGAATTTGTATATTAATGCTGTAGCCCCCAGTGGCCATGTTTGGTTATACAGCCTTTATGGAAATACTTAAAATTAGAAGTTATAAGGGTAGGGCCCTGGTCCAATAGCATTAGTGTCCACTTGAGAAAGACACCAGACAGCTGTACTTCCTATCCTGTGAAGACACCACGAGGAGTCCTTCTGCAGGCATGGGTGGCAGCTCTCTTCAGAAGAGTACTCTTGGGCCCTGACTCAGGGCTTCCAGCCCAACCATAAGAAGATAATAATTAAAGAGTGACATTAGTGTGGACAGCCCAAGCTGCTTAAGGCAGTGGAATAAGCATCATCCCTGTGTGCCCTGATATAAGGAAGTGTCAGGGACATATACTCCATCCGGTGGCTTCCATACCAACAAGATGGCCCCAGATTGAAGCCATTTGCTTTGTTCTTGAGACTGTTCACAGATACAAGCAAAGGAAAGTCCATTTAGAGAAATATTAATACATAAAAGTTTATACATAGCAACTTTATGACAGATGTCCAATAGATGTGGGGGATTTGTGTGCATGCTTGTAACAAATGCACAATGAACACACCAGATGGTTAAAAAGAGCTCTGTAGCCTGGCTTTCCAGTCTGAATTAAGGCCTTGCTGCTCACTAGCTTTGTTTCCACAGGAAGTCATTTAAACACTCTGAGCTTCAGCTCCTTTGTTGGTCAAATGGAGAGGGCCCCAGTTCCTCTCTCACAGTATTGTTTGGATAACAATGAATCAATCACAAACTCCTAGAACAGTTACTGGTGCTAAGCACTTCATGGGAATTCATTTTATTAAGCACTTCATGGGAATTCATTTTACCATTATGCAATATGCACACAGCCTCAAATACCAACAAATTCAGTTTTAATCAAAATACAGAAAGCAAAAATGAAAAAAATCAAAAGCACAGCTATGCTATGCTCTCTGCACCCACTTCACATAGCCTGTGCACTTTCCTCCTCAACCTCCAAAAAGTTAAAACTCTAGAGCTAATCACCAAAATTTCAGTCACTTTCGAACTTTTTGGCCACTGTGTCTAGGAGAGTCTCCATAAATAATCAGGAGAAGGAGCACAAAAGGAGAATTATAGGGTAGGTCTAGATTAGCAAACTAAGAAAATTCTAGATATAATTAGTTTACATACAATTATGTACAGGACTGAAGAATTTCATGTTGTATTCATTTTCATATTATTAATATTACACAGAAGAAAATCACTTCCCCAAGTCAAACTGATTAAAATATAATGGACTTTTTGTTTTCATATTTGTGTTCTTCTCCGTATTTCTTAGATTCCAGGAAAGCGAATTGTGACAAGACTCTGCCAAGGCACTTTTTTTACAACAATCTAAACTTTTCTCACGTTCTGTCATATAAGTCAAATTCAACCTCCTGCTTCCATGTTTAGAATTCATCTCCTCCAGGTTAGCTCGGACTCAAGGTGCCAAATTTTCTTTCAGAGGGAATTTTCTCTCAGCAGGAATTCAGCACCTATGGTTAATGTAACAGTGGAGTTCTCTCCACGGGAAGGGGCCACATTGGTTTAGCAGTGGGCAGGATGAAGCATGCTCACTATTTTCATCTCTCTTGGAAGAATCTTTAATCTGGGTTATTTCTCAAGCACTTGGTCATCAGGAGGCTGATTTTGTGTATAACAAGCTCTTGATGTCCAACAGATTTTGTGTACCATCTTTGTAGGAATTTAAAGATGCTACTAATAACTATGCATTATGTCATTATTCCTTCTCAATCCCACAAATTTGATATAAAATTTAGAAACTATCATATTGCCAGCTGTCATTGAAGGAGGCACCAACTACCACAATATGTGACAGTATCTTTCCTAATATTAGGTAAAGAAAAAAAGTCTTAATATTTCAATAGACTCAGTCTTTGTGATAATTCTTGACAATTCCTTTTATTTTTGAAAACTAATCTAATTTCACTGCAGTTGTGAGAATCTGAATAAGACCTGGATGTGTAGGCAGATGGATGGGGAAATAATTTATCCTAATTTACAAAATATATATTTGATAGCATCAAATAATATTAAACAAGGGGCTGGGTATGTAGCTCAATAGTAAGGGCATGCTTGGCACCTACAAGATCCTGGGTTCAATCTCTAGCACCAATATAATAACAATAACAATAAAAATAAAATAATGAAAAATAACAACAAAACAAATTAAAAAATAAAAAAAACAAAAGGTATCTTGAAAAAATTGGAAATCCATTTCTTGAGAAATTTGAACATGTCATTACTTGAGGGTAAATCATCATTACTCTGTACATTTTTGTTATTGCTGTCATTTCTTTACATGTATATATATATTTTTCTAAATATAATTTCAAATATTAGGAAATGCTTGTCAGGATGGTCCAAATCCATTTCAATGAAGAAGGTTATGAGAGGTTGCTTTGATTACTTTATGATTGAAATAATAAAATGAGTACTATAAATTATTCCAGGTTATGGCTTGGCCACTGCTAATATTTAATTTATCTGAGTGATAATTACTCAATATTTTTAAAATTATTATTATTTAGCGGATATTTATCTTAAGAGAATATTCCAGTAGAAAGAAGTAAGCAGGAATAACTAGACCAATGGGAATCTTAAACTTGGTTAGACATTTCTGCGCAACCTAACATTTCAATTATTCCACATGTGAACCCGTAGCCATGTGCTATTATATAGAGAACTGTCATAGGGTCCCAGAGAAAAATCTAAACACATGGTCATTGACTAAACTACTCGTCATGTGTAAGCCTGCTGTTGTTAGTGAGAGCCAATGTCCAGATTTCATATCTGTCAAAAGATCAGAGGTATTCATGTCAAAAAAGAATGTCTTCCACTAATTTCACAGTATGGTACAAGAAGTGACATTTGCAAGTCAGTTCTGTCAATAGTACACAGATGTCCAAAGCAGTAGACAAACTATTATAGACTCTGAAACAACAAATATGGGCAACACGGACTGCAACCAGCTATTAGTATTTCCTACCCTCACCTTAAAAGAACCTTCCAACCTGGAAAAAATGAATCTCATCAACTTCTTATTCTCTCTCAACTTTCTATTATTCATCTTCATTGTACAAATAATGGAATCCTAATTTATTAATCAATCTACCAATTATGTGAATAACAAATTCTTATCTACTTCTGAGTTGAAGGATAACTTATTTATCTCCATTTCCTTTGTGTAAACCCACCCCTATTTCTCTACACAAATAGATTTTAGCTGAAGGAGAGGAAAATACTCTAAGTCAAACCAGCATCTGGTTCATGCAGTGAAAGCTGTCTGGCTTCAAAATAAACAATGGTAATGCCCAAGAAAAGTTGATCCAACTTTGTTTTTATTTATTAAAAGAAGCTCATCTCAGAGGAAAAGCACACATGATTTATGTAGCACTACAGAACTTTCCTCCATAGCTCATGAAAGGGTGCAAGAGCAGCTTGAAAATTATGCTGAGCTTAATTATACTTAATGTGAATTATTCAGAAGTGCAGACAGAGACTAAAAATTTATTTTATACAAAGAAGCTTGACATTTTAATTGGTCCTTCAGAATAGAGACAAAACAATTTCCTCTCAAGAAAATTTACATCTTCCCTATCTGAACTGCAGCCCCAGCCAAGCAGAACTTCATTAGCAAGATTAATCATCACCCCAACGTCTGCTCCATCAGGTGGATGGTCCAGGTGAAAAGAGGAATACAAAGTAATGACTGACATTTCCAACAGAGAGGACTGCTGCAAGAGAAAAATAATGACAGATTGAGTCACCATACCTTGGTCATTAGCCATTTTGTCAGGGTGTTCCACTGTAGGGAAAAAAAAGAATGAAAGAATATTATTTGACTTTGACAGTTGTTAGCAAGAAAGCTGACATACCAAATCAACAGTTTTGTTACCAAGTTTTCATATGAAGGTCAATGATCCAGAGAAATAAAATTGACAAAGATTTGAAATTACATGTGATTGCTCCTAATTAAATAAGTAGTCATAGGAAACAATGGAAAGTAATGTTTTTACTACATAAATACACTCTAAAAATATCTGATTAATCACATCCTTCTAAATATAAACTCAAAACTATCATCATGTAAGTGTAATTAAAACTAGAGTTAATTGTAAAAAAGTATGGATGCAGTTAAACAAGTAATTATCATCCACATATATTTTAAGTAAAGATCAGGGAGCTATTTCATGTATGTATACAATTATTTTTTTAACAATAGAAAATAGCCAATTCTTTTTTTTTTTAAAGAGAGAAGGACAATGAGAGAGAGGGGGGAGGAGAGAGAATTAATTTTTATTTAGTTTTTCACATGGCTTTCGTTGCTCTGACACTTAGTTATGTACGTGGGTGCTGGGGTTTGAACCCATGTACTCCTGCATGCCAGACAAGCAGTGTAACCGCCAAGCCACCACTCTAGCCCCATAGCCAATTCTTAAATGGATAGAGCAAAATAATGGTGTATCATCAATATGAAATTATCTTAATGGTTTTCTAGATATTGAGAACTTATAAAGATAGCTTTTTATTTTTCCACAACTTCAGGTGAGTTATGTGTACTGGTCTTTTAATTATAAAAATAAGTCAGAAATTTAAAAAGGGGCTTCCATCAACTGAATAATACAAAATAGAAGGCTAATTTCTAGTATTTCTAAAAATTATAATATGGCATTTTGGCCAATGCCGTTTTCTGTAGAGGTCCATCAATGAATTATTTTACCTATACTTGATTCTCTTTGAACTTTCAGTGTTTGGAGCATATTTATCTCAATTATTTTCAAATTTGACAGGTAGCACACTACATTTGCTAGTTTGCTTTTTGTTTATGTCTTGATTAAACTTATGAACAGAAAAAATGCCATAGGCAATAACATTTACTATAACTTTTTATCTCATTACATATAGTAGTCTCATAGCAAATCTATCAACATTGTTTGAAAAATACTTAAGGCAGATGTCCTACAGGTGTGGTCCTTTTATAAGGCAAAGAGCACACATTATTGTTCAATAACAATGCTCAACAGAATCCAAACACTTAAGTAATGATGTTGTTGACAAAAATCCCCTTTCAGATTATGGGACAGAGTCTAAATCAGAGATAAATTACAATTTTCTTCATTTTGAAATTCTATGTAAACATAATCTATGAAAACTTATTGTAATGTGTAATAGTCTTTGAATCCTGAATTTCTCTTTGGAAAATGGTATATACACAAGGATGATTATTTAACTAAATGCTACAAGATTTTATTTTCTAAGAAAACACTTCATTGAGATATGATTGAAAGCAAAAAGCTTACACATTTAATATGTAAAACTATGAGTTTGTAAATAAGCGTACATCTGCAAAACTTTCACTATCAGCAAAATCATAGACCTATGCATCAACTCCCAAAGATTCCACCTACCACTTTTATGTTTTCCTTTTTTTTTGTGGAAAGAATACAATACAAGGTCTCTCTTCTTAGTAAATTTCAAGTGTACAATACATTATTTTTATATACTGCAGATCTGAGGGCTTGTCTTCATGTTCCCTTGGAATTTAGTGCTTAAGATTCTGTATTCTGTGTAAGCTTTATATGAGTTTTATAAATGTTTTTGTAGCTTCTCAAAATTTAACAAATATGATTTTAATCCACTTGGCTCATCTTTTATGAGCTAATCACTGCAATTTAATTCTATCTTGATTTTCTCTCTCATTTCCCATGGAAGACTAATGACTTCTCAAAATACTTTTTATTGTAGTGTTGGGGGTTGCTGAAAACAGGTACTTTCGACTGAGAGCTGCATACAGGTAGTGTATAGAGAATAGGAATTTGGACTGAGCTCTTAATGAAACCTTTGAGGAAGAAAGCTATGTCATCAGAAGCATCACACCAGGTCTCTAGTAAGGAGGAGGTAGAATATTTTAGGTCATAAGTAGCCACAGAGTATTTCACCTGTACAGATTTGATGTTTAGAGCAGGACACATTCCTGAAATAATCTTACTTCTTATATTTAGTGTAAAACTGCTTAGAATCATGGAGGGGGGGGTACCTAACACATCTTATCTCCATTCTTCATCCTCAATCACATTGCATGCATGTCCACTGTCTTGTATTTTCAATTAGTGATAAATAAGTAAATATTATATCTTCTGGATTTACATTTCTGTTAACAAAGCTGCACTGAATATAACTGAAAACATTTTGAGTGTTTCCAAAAAGGGTATCTACTGAAAAGTATTTCCTAACAGGGGCCAAATGGATTCTAACAATCACCTTTTATTGAAGACAAATGATGGCTTCAGTCTTATGATTTGTACTTGTATTTTTAATTGTTCATGTCATATATCAAAAAAATGCATGTGGGGGAATCTGCTCAGAAGGAGATCTCCGACCTCCACTAGAAGTCCATTTAACACAGGGGTTCAATTGGGGGAAACATAGAACCATGGGGAACCCAAGGGGGGAAACCATGGAATGGCATCAGCCTTGGCTAACTATGTGAATATATATTTATTCTTGATTATTTGATAATGATTCGCCCTCAATTGTAAGTCCATATTCAACTAATAATAAAAAATGCATGTATTTTGTCACAAAATAATTTGAACATTAAACTCTTTTTTTCCTATTCTGGCACAGAGCTTTTGGCATATTTTATTACTTAATGAGGGAGAGGCACATTTCAGAATAATGATTACAGATGCCCAGAGAACACACCATACTCTGGAACATCACTGCTGAACGCTCTGCTCCTTTGTGTCTAGAAAATGCCTCTCTAGCTCTGCAGGAATTTTCTGTGGTTTACTCCATCAGGAAAATCCTTCCCCCTTGTTACTTGATGGACCAATATGGAGGCATATACTTTAATCAGAGTGAAGAGACATAATAGAGACATATCTATATCTTATAATGTTTCCACAGTGTGTGTATATCCTAATGGAAACTAGAGAAGGATTGGGGAAGAGAAGTGAGAATTTGGTCAGGGAATCAAGTTTAAGATTCTATGAATTAATATTCTAAAGAAAGAATTATATCACATATATGTATGCATGTAAGTGTTTAGTAATATGATCTCTTCCTAATTATAAATGCCCTTTTAATTAACCAGTGATTACTGATTGAATTTTCTGAATCTCTCAGGCTGGTTGCTCATATCAAAAAGATAAAACTCTAATTTCAAGTCAAAAATGCTGTTTTTTTCTCATAGACTGAATATGAAAGAATGGGGTTTGTGAACATCTGCCTGGGGCAAGATTTTCTATGAAACACTTGTCCATTACCATTAGACTACTGGAAGTTTCCTGAACTTCTAGAAAACATCTAAGCATTTCTCTATGTCAAACAAAGCTACGTACTGATGAACAGAAATATGTTTTAAAGTAGCTTTGGGAACTGAAAATTTCAATCAGATAGCAATAGCATGATGTTATATCTTTGATACAGATTTGGTTCCTTGTGTCTTTAAACCTCTTATAATGAGTATTTTATTGATCTTACATCTTTTGTCATTGAAAGTGACAAGCAAGATGCATACATGTGCAACGTCAAATATTGATGAAGATGGGCACTATCAATATTTTTGAATAATGTACAATGCTTCCACGACTTCAGAAACTTATTTTTACAATATTAGGAATATTTGTTTTAAAAATCTATTATTGAGCATGATACGTTTAGAACTGACAATATTAAACATAAAATCAAGGTATTAAACAAAGTTGTTATAGACTACCAAGTCAAATCTCAAATTGCTGAACTTGTTCTTAGTTTTGAAATAAATTTTGTAGATGAGTTTAGGGCACTAAGGGTAAACCTTGAGAAAAGAAATACTGAGTTCGTTACATAATCTGCAGACTGGTTATCAATGTGAGCCTGTGTGTCCTGTGTCATCTCATCATGATGCTGTTTAATACATTTGGATGCCTTCAGTCATCGAAATCCCTCCTTCAGATCTCTTGGTACACATTGTGGGCATGAAATTAATTTGGCACCCATCTACAGATAAAGAGGAAGCATTTGCAAAACATTATCTGGTTACATTTCATGCTCCCACAAAATGAATAACTGGCTGCCTTTTGATCGCATTTGGAGTAAAACCTGATTTAGATGTGAAGTTCTCCAAATCTGGGTAGACAAAGATTAGCTCCTTCCTTCCCCACCTCCCTCCTAAATTCTGCTCTGCCACTGAGAACTAACATGCAGGCTTAGCCTGAATGCTTATTTGTGTGCTCTTGGCAAACTTTCAGAATAGCTGCCACCAAAATCCAGTTTTTGAATAGTTCACACATGAGAATTAAAAGGTCCACTATTCATTATGGTATCTTCCTAGCAGTGCTGAGAAACAGACTGTACAGTTATTCTTAGACATTTCTTTTAGTATGTCAAACAAACGGGTGAAAATGTCAATCATCCAAGTGTTTTCAATATTATAGCTTTTTGCTACCACATATTATCAAGTTTTCTGCAGGGTATACAGGCATAATGTGATTGCAGATTCAAGAAACAATCTGTGCTTCTTAAAGACAGTACACATCAAGGCATAAATATACATTTTAAATATCAGCTATGGAATGTTCAAATTATTTTTCATTGTGAAACAATAGAGGCTTCTAAAACCATTTGTTTCCAAAGAAAACTAAATAATGTGGTCTAAAATAGTAAAGGCTTACATGAAAATTATTTCTATGAACTTACTATTCTTGGGTTTTAGTCCTTTTCTGTATGAACACACAGCTATCTTTAAATTGAGTATTCATATTCTAATAAGCAGGTGGAGATTTCTTTACTAATCATATTACAAGATTTTTTTTAATTGTTGCTACTTTGAGTTCTTAAAATAAACATATTCAGTTTGTTAGAAATTCTCTGTCTTGCCACATCAAAATTTCCTTTAATATATAAGGATGACCCTTCCTAAAAGTAAATATATAAAGTTTGCAATGGTATACTGGTCACATAATTCAATGCATTTTAATTTTTATCCCTGGCTGAAGGGTTTCATGATATATTGAATAGAACCAATACATATGAAATCAATACAAAATTTCAAAAGGATTGTACATAAAAACATCAAATTAAATATGTCTGCCTTGAGCTGATGGCAAAAAAAAGTGAGAATACAATATATCTTTCTTTGACATATTGGCTTTAAGCATAAAAGGTGTCTTGTAATTTATTGTGGATATGCACTGCAGCTGTGTTGCCAACAGGAATGGTATAGGGCAGTCTCCAACTCAGACTACAAAGCCATGTTACACAATTCCAAGGAAATGATAGTAGGAAATGATTCAAACCTTTCAGAGTCCTGAAGAGGATGGGATCAGAAAGGGGCCCCACTCCTTTTGCATTTCGTGCCTGAATTCGAAAGTAATACATAGTGTCGAGGTTAAGATCCATGATTTGATGAGTGAGCCGATCGCCACTAATGGTTTCCATAATCCAGTCATCAATGGGTATGTTCTTGTCCAAAGTATAAAACAAGATGTATGCTGCATGAATAGACAAATAGCTTCATTTAGTGTGTGGGCTAGATGCTGTAGTTCTGCTTCCAAACACAAATTTCCAAATATAATTGGCAATGATTATTATGTGTCCACAATCTTTAAAAATAGCATTCACTTTTACAAGTAATTTATTTTCATATTGCAAGGATTCAATAAATAAATACTTCAATGTACAGAATCAGAAAAGGGAGCAGGGCAGTAGAAATAAAAAATATCTGCTACATTTAAAAATGAGTATTTTCTGCTACTCATAAATCCTGATTATTTGTTCACTCTAATATACAAGCATGATAAAAATGCAGAGAGATAGCAAGTTTGCTTAAATTTCATGGCAGTTCAATAATGAAAATAAGTAATGTTTATTTGGGTTTGTACTTAAATAAAATACATTGGAAAGCATATGCTGTATGTTTGAAGTATTATAAAAATAAATGATCATATGTGATTGTTGTAATGAATCTGTGATGTTGACAAAGGCAATCTCTCCTTTTCATTGGTAAAAAGGTTGGAATGATAGCCTCTACCAACATACTAAAAAATCTAACACTATTTCCTGTATTCCAGCACAGCTTGATAATAAAATGGGTATTGCTGAAGAACTGTAAGTGATCTAGTTAGCATCTCAAATATTAATAACCTATAATTTGGTAGTGTCATTAATGCTGTATGGTAGGGGTTATGTTACCTGAATGCTAATAATGGACTCAGTCGTGAAGTCTGATATGCACCCAGGTATCCCTCTAATATATTCATATTTGAACACTAGATTTAGCCAACTTGTGAGATAAATTATTATATTACACTATCAGATGATTCTACAGAGGGGCTCCTCATCTATGTCTTTACTACATGAACATGGGAGTGATCTTCATTTTTGCCAAAATTCTGGAATGATATGAACATCAAATAGGCCACAAAAATCCCCAGATCTATTCTTACACTTTTAATAGTTATTTGTAAATTATCTTCTTATAATTGTCTTCCTGAAAACCTTCACTCCCAGGTCTTTGCCATGCTTATGTCGCAGGGGTCTCTGAAATCCACTCCCCTTCTGAACTACTCATGCATGGCATCCACACCTCAGCACAAACTCACTACAAGAAGACAGTCCCCAGATCATGATTATTCTCCCCTGCCTCTTACTTTTTTACCATTTTACATTTCCTTAGTTTTTCTACCCAAATCACACCCATCCTTCTGTGTAGTTTAAGCTGTGTATGACCTATGAAACCTTCCTCAATCCTGGAATCTGTAAACTTTACATTTTGATATTGTATAAAATATTTCTTTTTTTATGTCACTTATTAATTAATCCCATAGTGCTTTATAGAAGATACACCAGTATGGGGCATGCATTCTGGACTCTGAATTAGATATTTCCTCTCTACAGTTCTAGAGGATTAAGAATGTTGTAAAAGCTAAGAACCAGAAGTCCATCTGTCTTCGAATCTGATCAATGCTGAAAACCTGTATCTATGTTGCATTGACCTTTCTCTTAGTTTGGTGTTTCCCAAACCTGCAGAATTATAAGAATTACCTGATAGGTGGTTACCATTTATAAAAAACAGACCCCACAGCAGGACTTTTTGATTTAATACTTGTAGTGAACAGTCTTTAATTGACCCCTATCGTCTGGTATGTATACTTTGTACAATCCTTTCTGTTTGAGTTTAGATGAGTTCTAAGTCTTGCTTCTAACCAACAGAATGCAGAAAATGTGATGGACTAGTTTTTCTTTGACTGTGTTACATAAGATTTATGATTTCTGCTTTGTAAGCAGACTCCAGATTTTTTCCTCTGTAGGTTTTGATAACGCAAATCATCAAGTGGAGAAGACTGTGTTGCAGAAAAAAAAAAGGACAGTTTCTGGCCAACAGCTGGTAGGAAATTGAATCCTGCTCAGAACCGCATACATTTTTGAAGCAAGCATTTTCCCAGTCAAACCAAAGATGACACTTCAGCCAGGCTAACACCTTGACTGGTTATCTTGTAAGAGACCGTAAAAGCAGAGCATTTTGTGAAATTATGCTATCGCAGACACACAAAAATGGAGATAACAAACACACATTGTCTTAAGCTATTAAATGTATAACCCTATTGCTACACAGCAATGGATACTTAACACCTATATTACTACAAAAAGTAATCTGTGCCCTGGATGATTTCTGTGATCGAGCAAGGAATCACTGCTAGAGCTGTTAAGTAGAATCTGTTTATTTTTTTGGTGATGTCAATGTTGCAAATAACATGTCTTAAGATGCTAAGAGATCAAGAAAAGGTAAGGGACTTCCCAATATAAAGAATACTACAAAATTTTAAAATGTTGCAGTTAACTCTTTCCTCTGATAAATATTAAAATTGGAAGACTAGCGGCTAGAATGGCAGCTAGGAGGTTACAGCGCTTGCCTGGCATGCGTGAGGACGCGAGTTCGAACCCCAGCACCATGTATACAATAAAGTGTTGGAGCAACGAAAGTCACATGAAAAACTAAATCAACTTCATTCTTTCTTTCTTTCTTTCTTTCTTTTTCTTTCTTTCTCTCTCTCTCTCTCTCACTGTCCATCTCTCTTAAAAAATTGTAAGACTATAATTCAAAAGAGAGTCTGAGATATCACTGAAAAAGCAATTGTCTTTGCTTGTGAATAACTCATATAACTTTCATTTATAACTCAATCCCCATCATCAAAATCCACAAAATATAATCTTCTTTGGCCCAGAGTGGTCTCCATAAAGAACCACATTGATTGAAAAGAAGCACCTGTTACTGGGAAAAACACCCAAACTTCTTGTTAGTTTTTAATACGTGCATGCCTTACTTCTTCAAAAGGATAAAAACATTTATTTAGCTTAGGAGTCATATCTTATATTATTTTTTTAATCCTCAAAAAAAACCCCTAATAAAATAGTCTTCACATAATAGGTATTGAAGTTCACTTATTAAATGAAATTCTCAATTCCATGATTGATTTATACAGAAAACATTTATTAATTAAATGCTAAGTATCAAGAATGGTGTTCCTGGGATGAAAATTCAGAACACAATCTGCAACCTGTCCTCATAGAGCCCTCAAATAGTTAGTAAAAGCATTTAGGTTTTTCTCTGATGATTATACAGAACGGTGATGAGGAGAAAGAGGGTATGACAACTGTTTCCAAATTTTGCAACTTAATAAACTGTGCAGATTGTGAAAAGATAAGAGTGAGACAATTAGACACCTTTGATTCCGATTCAAGTGCCCAGAGGCTCCACAATCTTTGATGGTCTTAACCTTTTGTAGAACACAATCACATATTATTTAACTGGTTGTTGTGGGTGACAGAGAGAAAGGAAGATGAGAGAGGAGACACTGGGGAGGAGAGAAAGGTGACAGTAAGACAGGAACATGAACATGCAAATGTTTAATACGAAGTTGGATGTGTATGAAGAACTTCTTGGAAGGAGATACAGAAGTCTGAGCTTCATGGGTACTTGGTGGTAATGGACTCTGCTGCAGATACTCTTCCAAAGAAAGTAACAAAGGAAATGAAAAGACCTGCATTGTGGGAAGCAGCATTCACAGAATGGATAGAAACATGGTCCACAAATCAGACTGAGAAGCTCTAGCTGGGAAGTGGGAAAGACTGTGACTTGGTAATTTCACAAAAGTTAGAAGGAAGAGGATCCCAAAGAAGAGAACTGGACTAGCGTAGCAGTGACATAGAAAGACAGTGGAGCTTTAGCCACGAGACTGTACAGATGAGGAAACGATCTCTCTCCCTCTGTGGTCCCTGACATACACAGTGTAGAACACCACATTTACTCAGACCCATGTTTCAGCACTCTGATTGTACATTAAAATAACTTGAGAAGCTTTTAAAAAATACCATGCTCAGTTCTTTCCCAAATGAATCAAATTAAAACTCAGTTGAGATTCACTGAGTTAGGACAGTAAACTAATAAGTTGGAACGAAACAGTGTAATAGTTGAGGATCTGAGTTTATAATCCTAGGTTTGCTACTTCCTGGTTATTTGACTTCAGATGAGTTATTTACCCTGAAACCCCTCATCACTTGATTTCAAAAACGAATAATGGGACTATGTGATCACTTGCAGTTCTAAAATCCTTAGCAGGAGGCTAAGCTTGTAATAAATGCTTAATGAATATTGAATCATTTTCTTCTGAAAATGTAGTCTAAGTTACCAGATTATGATCAGGGAATTTAGGAACTGGAATTATCTGGATTTCCTCTTCTATACTTTTGGTTTAATCTTTTTGAAGTACTTATATTTATAAAATGATGATCTGGATTCTATGGAAAGCACTGTAGGAAGGCCTTATTCTAGAATGGATTTCAGATTGGAATAATATAGTAAATTATTTTAGTGCTCAGTGGGCATCAGAGACTTTTGTCAGTACTGTACTGTTACAATAACTCAGCGAGAGAGGTGTTATTTTTTATCCTTATGTAATAAATGAGACAGAAAGTGAGCCTCCGGAAGGTTAAAGGACTTGTCCAGGCTCTCCCCATAGCAGGCTGGGATCTTAATCACCCTCCTCTATCCAGACTGTCCACAGGAAGGACTTAGGAAAACAAGCAAAAACCAAGGTAACTTGCAAGAACATCCCCTATAGGCACACACACCTAGCCATGCTGGGACACAACTCACTTTTTTTTTTTTTTTAATTTCTGTTAAAAGCTGAGTGTTCCAAATTGCGGGCCTCTGACTACTGGCCTGGTATTTCGATTATTTATTATCATTTTCTGGAAGTAATTTGAATGGAAGAACCAAAATAAGAATGGAACAGGATTTCTCTTAAGGGTTCTTAGCGTTTCTTCCCTTTGAACTGAGTAAAAATCTCAACTTGATAATTACAAGTTTGTCTCATTAAATGACCAAGATTTTTAAAGGTAAAAAGTATAACCTCCTATACTTTCACTTTTCCATTATGAAAGACTTTAGACTTTTATTGGTGAGAACAACCAAACAGACAACTCTAAATAATAATATAGATAAGGTTTTTTAAACATGCACTGAAATTTGGGTATATAGAATTTTAATGCTTAGATTAATTTGTGTTTCTTAATATGTGTCAGACTTCCATTCTGCCCCCTGCCACTGGAAAAGCAAAATTAGACTTTCTTTCAGAGTTGAAAACACATTTTATTGTTTATGTTGCCTGTTTGAAGAGACTTTTTTCTTTTCTTTTTTTTCAATAAGAGTGGAGAATTTTAAGGAGTGGACAATCTGACTCATTTCTTATTTTTATAAAGAAAGAAGGACAGTGAGAGAGAGACAGAGAGAGAGAGAGAGAACAAATTTTATTTGGTTTTTCATGGACTTTCATTGCTCGGACACTTCATTTTGTTTCTGATGCTGGGGTTTGAACCCGCGTACTCACGCATGCCAGGCAAGCGCTGTAACTGCTGAGTCACTGCTCCAACCCCACTTATTTCATCTTTTACCAAAAATGTATTTCCCCCCCAGAATTTGTTTTTATTTAGATAGTTTCTATTCTGTTTTTTCTTCTTAAACTTGATTTACCACATACTTGTGAATAACAGTGATGAAACAAAATATAAATAAATCAAAAGCTACAAAAGTACTAAGACAGAACCAATGAAAATAGATCATAACATTGAGAAGGGGAGTAAAGGAAAATTGAAATGAGCCAGGCTTGGTTTTTAAAGGCCTGGCACACTGACAACAGAACATATAAGGTTTGGAGAAGATTTTATGCCTCTCTTCTTTCTCCATATTTGCCAGCTCAAATGAAAATTCTGTTTGCTATTGCACTAAGAGCAATTTCCTAGAGAAAACAAATCTTCAAGTTAAATTTCAATCACATTTGGAATTTTCACATTATCTTTTCATTTTGCAAAAATCAGAATGTAACTCACATAAAGTAAGTGTGGCATCTGAAACTGCAATTTCCATTCTTATCTCTGCATCATAGAATGACTGAATCACGTTTTTAATTTATGGTACTGCTATCTACCTCTTGAATGCAAAAAGGAAGAAACAGGAGTGACTCTTACATTTTCCTAACTCAATGGTTCAAGTTAATTAGACTATAATGTGCACATTTTGAGTTATACAATATTTTTCATAATAATTATATGCTATGGAGACACCTATTAAAAGCCTAAAGTGATCATTTAAATGCAAAATCTCTGATAGAACTCCATTATATTTTTCATACTAAATTAACATTACAGGCTTCTAATGGATGCTTTAATTAGGCATTGATGTTATCAGCAATATTTGGCAAAATAAAATCTGTCACTGTGAAATATTCATTATGTTCAATTTCTGTCAGTCAAAATTAAGTATTTTTGGAACCTTATGATTTAAGTAAGAAGCTAAAAGCTAAGTGAAAAATTAAAAATTCCCAGACAAACCTCCTTCACATGTGCTGTATAAAAACACATGGCATCTTTTGTATCTCGTAATTGCCAAACAACCCAGCTTCTTTCAGTCATCTATACTCAGAAGTACTCCACAAGAAGGTTGTCTCAATGCTCCATGAATGAAAAACAAAAGGCCTATCCTAATCGAAATACGCATCTTTCACAAAGCCACCAGAGGAAAATGTGTATGTGCGTGCATTTGTATGCACCATTCAGGAATGCTACAGACTAGCGGGCAGCGATGGAGACAATCAGGGAGTCAGAGGTAACTGGGACACTGAGACAGAAGCTAATACACAAAGGCAAGAGCAGTGTGGGGGTAAGCAATCACAGGCCAAGGCAGCGACACAGGGAAGAAAGCTAGAAAGCTGGGCGCTTACCAGTGATTTTCCCGTTGGCTTCCAGGGGAGGCTGCCAGCTCACAATGACAGCACGAGGCTTCCCTTCCCGAGTAATGACTGTCAAATCCTTGGGAGCGGAGGTCGGGGCTGTGAGATGAGACAGAGACAAGGCCTCGTCATTGGTTGTGAAAGGTAATAGACACTGGTAGGACTTTTAATCATGATGTTGATACTCAGAATCTATCATAAAGCGCATCAGGCTTATTTTGCCATTTGTGAGTGAAGGATTTGAATCATGTAAAAAAAGATAAAAAAATTAATGGCTTTCCGTGGAAGTTAACTGATTTCCAAATGCTGCAGAAAGGATAGAAAGTGTATATACCTGAAGGGGATCAGTACAACCTATGTTTTCAGCTGAGCTCACACTAGTCATTGTAAGAAAAGGAAATGCACACATACGTAGTGAGACTGATGACTACATGCCTTCAAGAGACAGAATTCTGCTACCTCTGTGGTTTATAAATGAAAATGCCATCCAGTTATTTCCTTAAAAGTAAAAAAAAAAAAAAAAAAAGAGTTAAAATCCAGGTCAAAACATGTTGCCTTGGTAACATATAGGCATCTTCTCAACAAGAAGGTAAGAGTGAGATGGTAAATAGCGGCAGGCAAGGGCTATCCACAAGTGCCTTCATGCCCACCTGGCAGCAGCTAAGGCAGCTGGAAACCTGGCTCTTCTTGGAGCAACTTCTTCTAAGCAGTTGTTGAGCTGCCACATGTTCTGCTCAACAACATTTAACATAAGTTTGAAGCAAACTGGCTGGGCTAGTTTAGTATTTCCCAGACGTCTTCCAAATTGTTTCCTCACCCTTTTTGGTTTGAAAGACTGTTTTTTATCCTTCTTTCCTCTATCTGATCCTCAAGGTCACTGGGATTTCAGGTTATTTGAAATTACAGCTAAATTTAATGTATTGACTGTATTTCAATTTTCAAAGAAAAAAGTGGAGGCAAAAGATACAAAGAAGGAAGGAAAGAAAGAAAAGAAGAAGAGTAGGAGATCAGAATGAAGAAGGGAAAAGGGAAGAAGAGAAGATAACAGAAGTCGAGTGCCATTGACACTTGAGTAAAGGGTTTGCATGTATACAAAATCATATCAGGGACATTGCAGATTTTGTGTAATAAAATACCAGAGGTAATGCTATCTTAAAGAAGATCTCATAAAGAGTTCATGGAAGATAAGATAGAGTCAGAAATTGATTTAGATTATTGAAACAGACATAAAAGAGAATTTAAAAATCATAGAAAAAAGGAATAGATCTGTCTTTTTAACTAGTCAGCATGTTTTTCTCAACTATGCTAAAGTTTAAAGTGATGTGTTTAAGACAGACAAATAATGATGATTAGGTTGTTTCATTTATCTATTATGATATTTAAAAACATAAAATAACTCGAACTTCGGCAACCAAAATAATATATTGAAGAGCTGCTTTTTCAAACAATCAATCTAACAAACTATTTCAGGTACTTTAAACATTGTTTTTCCTCAAGCTTTGGGAATGTTGGTGAATAGAAATTTTGATATCAGGATTAATGGCTCAAATGTTTAGAATTATCCTATGAACTGCATCTCATTCCTTAATATTTGAAAAAGAATATGGCATTAACTTCAGATATCCCGACTAACCTAAGTAATACACCTCTGGCCTGGTCCAGAAACAAGTTTACCTGAGGCTGGGGGCAGAGGGGAGGGCAGGGAAAGAGAAGATTATTGTGCACAAAGGCTCTGTTAGACTGGGAAAGGGAATTTGACTGATCTATTTCACTGCATGGTGACCACTGTTAATGAGAATACATTATGTATCACAAAACTGCTAAAAGAATAAGTTCTTAATGTTCTTACCACAAAACAATGATATGTTGATAAGGTGATGGGCAAGTTATTTAGCTTGATTGTGTTTATTTATGCTATATACATAGATCAAAACATTGTATGGATCCCAATTATATAAAATTATTATTTTTCAATTAAAAGTGAATAATGTGAGTTAGAAAAAAAATTCTTCCTTGACTCCACATCCTCTCTGGAGTTAATATAAATAAATAAATAATTAAATGTCATCCTATAGAATTTATGTTTTATTTATAACCTCATTTCCCCTCGTCCTACGATACCAAGCTCCATTCACTTTGGTGGAATAATTGGTCTTTGAACACATAGTCTTTCTGACGCCTTCTTGGTTATCACCGTATCTCTGTACGTACTGTTCTTTTCCTTTGCAGGTCCCTGAGTGGGAACCTGATAATCCACACAGGATATAGTCCGCACCCTTTCCTTTGTGAAACCTGCTTTTTTTCTCCGCAAAATTTAAACTTCAGTCTATTTGCTCTGATTTTGACTTGGGATTGTATTTAAGTTACTTTAGGATTTTTTCAAAATGTTTTTCTTTTTTGTTGGATTATTATCCTCTCAAAGATACAGAATGCATCCTCTGCCTTTTACACCAGGTGTCCACATCTCAGAGCCTGATGATTACAAATGAATACTGTTAGAAAAGCAATAAAAATATCTTGGCCCATGAGGCAAGCACCACCCTCTGATATTTCTGGTTCTTAAAGAACTTCCTCCACTTTTGAAATTCTTTATGAAGTGCATGAATGGGGGAGGGGAGTGTAGTACTCAATATATGGAAGATTTCATCCATGGAAACTGTATTGGACATTGTTATTTGGTCTGCCCAGAATCCCATCTGATCTCCTTCCTTTTAGAGAGGCTGTTCATTTGGAGAACAAGCTCTTGTCTTTGCAACATGAGCTTGGTAGCAACATCAGTTAGGAAACTGAAGGTCTTCATCCTATCCTCTCTTTAACTATGTGGTGGTCTGTCTCAAGACATGCCAATTAGCATCTATCATCCAGAAAGTTAAGTCTGGATACAAAAAAGGAAAATATTCAAGTCAAGCCACTGTGGTGACAGCACCACCAAGGACAGATCTACAGTTCGTCATCTCTAAGACTGCTGGCTTCTCTTCCTTGTTCAGGTATTCTTCCTGTTACTTTGCATATACTTATGTTAATCAGAATAAAATTAAGCATTCACCATCTGGACAGCATGCAATCTTTTACAAATTTGCCAGCCACCCTTATCTTCACTGTGAACAATTGGAGCCCCTAATGGTAAGGTCCCATTCAGTCCTTATGTTATGAAGAATTAGAAATAAACCTTAGAGTCATTGCATTCCCTTTTCTTCTCACAGTTATAAAATCTGCAGACACCTGCAAATATAAAATCTGCAGACACCTGTCATCATCCAGAGATCTCATCCACATGCGATTCACACCTAGATCCAGATCATTATCTGATTTGACAATCACCCTTTCTACTTACCAGTCTCTTAAAGCTAATATCTTTTTGCAGGCAATGCATCTCACCATGGACCTTCCTATAAAGGTTGGCAAGTGATGAGAAAGCACTAGGGTACATTTATCAAGTCAGATGCTGGTGTGCATCTTATTTATGAAAGGGAAAGTGAATGAATTTGCTTGCATTAAGGTGAAATTACTACTCCTCTTTCATTCAGGGAAGATCAGATGGGTTTTGCTCATTTACATTTAACTACATTCATCTCCTTTCAAGTTAAATGGAAGAGAAGGTCCTTTCTCATCTCTACATAAAGCAAGTGGCATAGAGCTCATTCAGCTGGTCTTGTTCTTCTTAAGATGTTGTGAACACTGCATCCAGGGAAGAATTAGTTATTCATGTAGGACATGTGAACTAGAAAAGGAGGATGTTAAAATTACTTTAGACTGACAGGAAAATTTCTTAAAGAAGTACCTACAAACATAGACTACATTTACAGTGGTGTGCTCTAATAGTTAAGTTGATCATCTTAAATAAACAGTAGAACTGCAACACTGTGGAACAAATTTTAATGAAAAAAAGAAATTCAGCTTACTTAGAGAAGAAGTTTATTGGCATACAGTTTTGATTTTCAAAATCTGTAGTGCAGTTTGCTCACAACTATGATTTAATATCAAGAAACCTATTAAACCCAATTAAAAAGCATATATTTTTCAAATGTTGGATTTCTGTGAACCGTAAAGGCCAAAGTACATTGCATGCCTGTTAAGGTTATAAACTCTACATTTATGATCCACAGTAAATGTGACTGTAAGATTTATAGTAAATTGCATAACCCTAGATTTTAACTACTTCAAATTGCATAATTCTTTCCCAGGATATTATCTCATTTCTAAAGAGTGAACGAGGCTCCTGGGAAACTTCTTTCAATATTGAGCAGTGGCTCATTGGGGTATGTATGAGAATACAGTTGGGATGTGATGTTTTATTTTGTATTTAATTTATTTCCAAATGGCAAAGAACTACCATGACTATTGTTCAACAACATAACTATTAAAGACAGAGTTCCATAGAAGGATTTTTGTTTTTCACTTAAAAGTATTGAAAAGAAGATGTATATTCTAATCCCCTGAGTTAACACCTGAAAGAAGCCATGTATTAATCATCCAACCTGATTATCAATTCCATTGGAGATTTATTTTCTTCTTTCCTAGAGTATGGAGTATACTATTAGCTATAAAAGTACTATGAACTATAAAGGATTTAATATTTCACATAGGAGAAGCTATAATTGAGAAACCACAGTCTGCGGAAGTTTCAACTCCCACCCCACTATCAGATGTCGAAAGGAAGCATGTTGAGGCCAGTGCTTCTTCACATACCTGCTTCGTATGTGGTGGCATGTGCAGTCATACTCCATGTGCTTGACCTTCTGTTTTTTGTGACCATGACTGAGAACTCATACATTGTGTTTGGTTTGAGGCCTGTTGCTGTATAGCTGAGAGATGCTGTGTCTTCTGACTATACAGGTAGGAAATAAGCGAAGAGATAAAAAATGACCTCTTATCAACCTAGTAAATCATGACATGTAAAAACTGTCAAAAAAGGAAAAAAACAAAACAACTCTGACTCTATTTCAAAACAGAAAAAGAGCTAGGACACAGCACTGATTCTACTTTTCTGTCAAGCACTTTATACAAGCTGATAACATATGTAAAACATGATCAATAAAATTAGGTATTATATAGTTGTTCAAAGGGGCAGTTAGAGCTGATAGATTTTCCTACGTGAGGTGACAGACACAGTTTCAGGACAAATTCTACTTCCTTTTTTATATTTCCAGTTTTGGAAGTTGTCTGCTCTAAATTTAAATTTATTTTTAATCAAAATCTGGGGATTTATGGAGGGTAAAATTAAACATTGCACATAGATCATAATTGTCATTGTCCACTGGTAGCAAAGTTAATATATTAGATGTCTATTGCATATCATTTTAAAAAAAGACTACAAGGTATAAATTTTTACTGCTTCCAGAATCTGTTTATATCTTATAAAGGAAATGGAACAAAAGCAACGTTGTGCAGTGAAATTTACTTTCTTTGTGCACATTTAACATTACACATCTCACATTAAAGAAACATTTAAGTATGGTAACTGCAGCAATTGATTAGGACAGGCACACCAAATCAGATAAGCACTGAAGGACTACATTGGTGTTCAATGTGGTATTAGTCTACTTAAGTCTTTTGAATCCATTCTTTGCCTTTTGGGAAAGAAGCTAAAGTTATTTTAGTAGAAAGGAAATTAATTATATCTTTATGGCTTACTCAAACATCAAAATGGTAATGAAGAAAAAGCATGCTCTTCTAACAGGTTAAATCATATTTTCCAGATGATCAGGCACATTCAAAACTATGTATGCCTCTTATAAATATCCACTATGCTTGATATTTAGCTTTTGGTCTTCTTCCAAACATGCTCACTTTTACTTTTCTATTTATTACCTTTGTTATATATCTGTATCTTGAAATCAAGCAAAGTTATTTTTCCCCATAGGTAGATGTCACATCTACTTCTACCTTACTAGTACTAAACAGTAAATCTTTTTTTTCTTCTACTGTGAATCTTTCTGGGCTATGAAAATCCTACATTTGGTTACAACACCAAATAAATATTTAACTGCACTAATAACATTTCGATGAGGTGCCCATCCATCCTATTAAAATGATGAGCTTAGGTACATTTATCAGAAGCTGTTCTTAAAAACGGCTATGAAACTATGTGGCCTAAATAAATGTAAAAATAGTTGGAATAATCAGGAAGATAGGATTCCATCAAATAAAACATAAAGTGGGCAGCTAATACATGATGGGTTCATATATAACATCCAATATTGCCCATGCACACATCACATCTAACATCTCTGAGTCCTAGGAATGGAAATAAAAGGGGGAAGCAGAACAATGATAAATGCTTCTGGTAGGAATGCAGGACCATATCTTGATAATCCCAGACTCTATGGGCACCACTGGCATTTAGTAGCTCACTAAGCAAGGTAATCTTTATGTTTTTCAACAACAGGTTTGCATTCCATAAATATCAAAAATTTACTCAGTGCTCTCTGGAAACTCATAGAAAGCTACTGCTTACCTTATTTCACTTAGACTAGAAATACTTTGGAAAATTATGGTTGATTATTTTTGTGGATATGGCATACCCAGGCAGTGCCTCCCCAGGCCTCAGCTGCCTCACATGTAAAATGGAGATCTCCAGGGCACTGACCACATATAAATATATAAAGTGTGCAATAAGTCATATAAAACAGTGCCTGACCCAGAGTATGCATTAAATAAACATCAGCCATAATATTTGATGCACTGTCTCATGATATACATAATTTCAGGGAAGTGTTAAATTCCCTATTGAGTTGTGCCTTGAGGGATGATATGGATTCTTACACAATTGTCTGTGCCAAGATCTATTTTCTGTAACATTCATACTACATCTGATAAGCACTAGAAAACTGTCAGTGAATGTATATTTTGAATGGAAATTCATGTAAAATTGCATGTGATTAAATACTTTGGTAAAAAAATATGGAAAAAACTCTTTCATTTTATCAGGAAAGTCAATAGAGAGTTTTGAACAAACTAAATATGAATGTGGATAATGGCTCACACTGGGATTAAATGATGGATAAGGGTGCTCCTGAGAGACGGCCCAGGGAGATGCCATCATCTTATCTGGTTTCCACCTCTGCTTCATCTGGTAAATTTGTCAAGTTATACTTACTTACGTCTTCATAAGAACACACATACTTAACTATAGAGAATCTTACTTATTCTTTTTATGATAGATGTTATTGTCCCCATTATGTAGATGAAAAAAATCGAAAATAAAAGAAATTACATTAAAACATGTTACAAAGCCAACTCTTGAGCTAAGATCATTTGATCCCATGCATTTTCTTTTCTATCTTCTGCTTTGCTACCTTATAAGCTATAGTAGGTGAAGAGATGAATGACATGTCTGGTTTAAAAAGCATACAATTCAAATCAAAGCATCCATTACCAGTTTTCTTGTAACATTTAAAGTATATCTCTGATAGCCATGTATGTTCTTCATTATTCCTTGTTTCTCAGCTTACCCAACAATTTCTTGTAAATCTTCACCCCTCAGGAGGTAGATGGAGAGAGAGAGAGAGAGAGAGAGAGAGAAAGAGAGAGAGAGAGAGAAAGAGAAAGAGAGAAAGAGAGAGAGTGTGTGTGTAGGGGAGGTCATTTTAATAATTTAAAGCCTCATGGCAGGAAGATGATAGGAAAAGGAACAGTTAAAAATCCTTTGGACTGGGTTTCAGTTTACAGGCAACATGCCTGTAACAATACTTCCAAGCCTGCTGTGCTAACCATTGAACTAAATCATTTGCCTCAAGATATTCTGGAGCTCAAACTGTTCTGCAGAAAACAATCATTGTTCTTTAGAACACTTCCTGTTGAGGCAAAGTAGCCATGGCCATTCTGTGAAATGAATGTATCTATAAAGTACAGTAATTATAAGCATAAAAATGTTAAAGTGGAAAAAGTAATCTTTTAAAAGTAAACTTAAAATTGGGCAATTTATACATAAAGATATTTTTTTTAATACTGTCATTTTTTTGGGTTGTCTTTTCTGATAATGTTATCATTATTTATGGTTCTGTTCAGTCTTAAATCAACTACTGTAAAGGAATAGAAGGGGTACTTACAGCATATCTTATATCAATGACACTATTTGGACTTGCCTGGAGTGTTTTTCCAAGTACCTGGTCTAGCAGGGCAGCAGTACCAAAGAATGCTGTTTCTTAAATGGTTTCAAGTAAAAATTGATTTATGATGAAATGTGAATTTTGTGGCATTCAAAAATTGAAAGATACTAGAGGCAGATCCAGCATGTCTATAGGAAGAAAGAAGCAGGCTTAGAGAATTATTGGTAGGATTTTGCTATTATCTCCAGGGTTGGAGTCATAAGTTCCCAAAGGACATTTTCATTCCCCTTAAATCACTTCTGTCTCCAGGCTGGATTAAGGGAGAGGGTAGCTCAGTGCAGGCAACAGTGGATAGAGGGTTGAAATTCTCCCAGGGTGTTACCAAAGCAGGTTGGTAAAGATCAGAGATGAAAGCGGGTATAAAGAAACCGGAGGGCCAGACTGGAGCTATTGGATTCCTTACTTGCTGTGTGACATTTGTGTTGCTTTCAAAGCTTCCATTTCTTTCCCAATCATCATCTTGTGGGGCACTAAGCTTTAACTGTGTTTTCATATATTATCTCACTAGAATAATTTATGAATTCTTTCAAATATATCTACAGAGTGGAGTCTCTAACTCCTTCCAAAATTAACATGCAATGGATTAAGTGGGAACAACTAAACTGTGCTTGTAGTGTTCAAGATAAACTGCCTCTAAGATCGACAGCAGTTACAGATACAACAGGTGCCTGATAATCACCTGCTAATCCTCTCACTTTTATTTAAGCTGTGTGTTTTCTGTATATGCTAACATGGTAGCAGGTTTAGGTGGTAACACAATTGCCTCTGTAAACAACTAACCCTTCATTAGAGTTTGTGAGGTTTCCAGGTAAAGCTTAATGACAGTGCCTCAGCTATATTCCTAAGGAGCTCTTAGAGGGTTGTCAGGCAACTGAGTGACAAGGACAAGAGCAGGACCCATGCCATTCCTATTACTTCGAGAGGATTTTTCTTCTACAACAGGAGGATATTTTCAAGGCTAAACAAAATAGTCAATGTTAATAGCTTACAGTGCTTATTAAGAATATTATAAAAAAATACCTTTATGTTATCTATTCCTGGTTATTTTCTCTACAGAATGGGTCTCTGTGACATTAGTAGGGTTGCTTTGTTGTCATCTAGATTCCAAATGAACAGAAAGATACCAAAATCTATCCAGAAAATTTTCCTGGAACCCTGCTGTTTTCAAAGGAAAATTATACTCCCCTGTACAGAATCCAATTATTGATACAGACCTAGCATCTGGTGGATTTCAAACAACATTTTGCAATTCTTGATATTTCTCTACCTTGAATTAGATTTGTTTCCTAATTATTCCATACTAATTTTACTTAGAGTTATCAAAATGTTTTTGCTTTTCCATATAAAAGTCACTGCAGCAAAATGATGAATGACAGCTCAGGAAGCATTTGAAAACAAAAACGGTATACAACAAATGGTAGTACATTTTCAGTTTCATGCAATCAGTGTCACCTTGTACTTGGCACTCGCAGAAAAGCTGGTTCTCCACCGGACAGTGTAAAGCCGCACCTCAGATGTTTTCTGGTTCTTGGGGACAGAGTTGTCTGCCCAACTGACCCTCACAGCCTCATGGGTCAGCGCCACAGCCTGGACACCTACTGGTGGGAGCATGGAGGTGGGGACATCTGGGGCCGAGGTGGGGAAATCATCAAGCAAAGGATAATAATCAACGGGGTCAGTGGGGTCTGGGTTAGAAAACCCACCAAATGAAACACACAGATCGATACACAAATAACAGCGTTCAAAATAAACACCAGTGGTAACACATCACAATGAATTAAATGCATGGCAATAATGATGAAAGGGGACATGAGAAGAAGAGAAAAATGCAATTAATTCAATCAGAAAACACATTAGGAACAGTACTGTTACAAAAAAGCAGCATTTCCTATACTTTGCTCCTTTCCTGAGAGTATTTTTGAATCTGTTTGCCCACCACTCTGGTTATTATAGATTCTAAAAGTCCACTTTTGTTGGAAAATTGCCCATTGTTTCTTCCTCAAGATCATCTTTCAAGTATTTATCAATGTATTTCTAAATAGAGGGACTTAAAATAACAAGATAAAATGGTATTTCTGGCTTATTTATTCTTGCAAAGGAAATAAATGCTTATCAAATACCTAAGCTTTTTTTCCCTCTCTTCTCCTTCTCTAAGTTGATTAGGTATCTATAAAGCTTTTATTCTTCTTTAACTTATATCTGCATACATATCATTTAGGCAAGAAATAATGAATAAAGAACAAAGCTACCCCTAGCCAGACCAACCTATATCATTGCACAAAATGTAGGGGTGGTCACTTGGGTCAATTTATGTGTGATAATTAGGTTTCCGAAAGTAGCTGGTGCAGCAAGTTTTGTTAGATTGCAATCCTTAAAGAAAACTGTAGAAGTGTTGATGTTACCCACATTCTCCCAGAGTAATTAGCTCAGTTTGCAGTCTTGGCAGGCATTCCTATATTCTACAGTTCTTGTTCTGAAATTTGAAGTTCAGTGGAACAACTTTACATTTTTGGATGGGAAGACAAAATTAACTACCTACAGATTGATGGGATTTGCACTGAGGGATTTGATCCATAATGTAATAAAAGTCTTCACAAAGCCATGTGTATTTTAACAATGTTGTCCAAAAAAAAAAAAAAAAATCTTTGTAGTTGTTAATGCTTGGGAGGTCACAATCAGAGAGGCTTACTCTGTGGCAACAGTAATAGTCCAATTTTAAGCATTTTAATTTGTACTTAATTCATTTACATTTTTACAATTTAATCTTTATATTGTGGAATATGCATTCTCAATAAGAAAAGAAAAGACAGTATAGCACTCAGGAAGGACATATGATGATGCCATTCAAGAAGATGAGCGCTGCTGAAATGTAATGTCTGCAGCAGAGTTCAAGCAGTTTGTGTTTTTAAATAGCCTGGTTCAAAGCTGAGCGGCTGGTGGCTCTGATGATTACGTCAGTTTGGCCACTGCATTTCAAATCCCCAGCCCCTATTCATCACTGTGTGTTCCAGTGGATTATGTAGTAGCTCACTGGTCTGTGGTCTTTAGAGCAAAATATAAAACAGAAAACAAAAATAGAACAACAGGAGAGAGAGAGAGAGAGAGAGAGAAGATGTGAGTTTAAAATTTAATGACAGAACCCAGGCTTTCTGTATTCCTTTTGATGTCATTTTCTATTCCTGGCTCCTTTAAACCCAAATGGATTTATGAAATTATGAAGAGGGAACAGAAGAAAAAGCAACCTCCATGAGGATTCAAGTCTTTCATCAGGACCACAGAGAAGTAAAGATGTCTCTGCCAAACTAAAGCTGGCACTGCCTGACTTTTTTCTGTTCTTGACTGATTTTAGAAGATTTTATACACCTGGGGGGGGGTGTTCTAACTCATAAACTCCTTTTCTGATCTATTCATGTTACAGGGCTTCCCTCTTTATTGTTTCTTTGCTTAATCTAGTTCTGTTGGTAAGCAATTCATTAACTGCGGTCTTTCATTGCTGCTATATATAAGGTTTGAAATGTAGCAATTCTACTTGAAGAAATAGTGTCAATTCTATTACTTTCAATTTTAAAATATACTATCGTGGACATTGTTACTAAGTTTCCTAGAATTAATTTCAGAATGTTTCTCTGAAATTTTAAGCAATACTCTCTGTTGGTATTTATCTGATAAAGAAATCTGTTCTCTTGGCCCCAAGTTTTTTGTTTTTTCTTTCTTTTTCTTTTCTTTTCTGTTTTTCTTTCTTTCTTTTTTTTTAATGGGGTAGCACATTTTTTTTTCAGGTGTGGCTTTCATTCCAGTCACCAGTCACGTCCTCTAGAGCTGTGTTAACACAATAACCACTGGTTATATTGACTATTTATGTTTAAATTAATTAAAAATAAATATTTTTAAAAATGCTTCTTGTGTTGTACTAGCTAATTTCAAGGGTTCAAGGGACATATGAGCCCAATGCCTACCAAACTGAATAGAACAATTACAAACCATTTCCAACAAAGCAGAACATTTCAGCAGATAGCAACAACTACTTTGAATACATATTACAAAAAAGATTGCAAGAGTCTTTTTCCTCTCTGATCAGAAACTACTTGAGTAATTGAATTTAAAACATTCTTTTGCTCCTAAATTGCTCTTTTCCAGGATTTGATTCCCCTTCCTCTCCCTGGGTACCTTAAATATTGCTGATTTTTAGTGAACACATTTGAAAGAGCAAATATATGTAGCCTCAATCCATTTGCTAAGAAAAAAGAAAATCTGTTCAATTCCTAATAGATATTTTCATAAGGGCCCATGAATTTTTAGTCATTGTTCTCAAGTTTAAAGTGAACCTAAAAATAATGTTTTTATATCTTTACATTGGACTTCATTAAAAACATGGATAAAATGGTTAAGAATAAATAAATTCAAAGAACATACTTCATTATTGCCCTCACTTTTATTTTCCTTCCTCTCTTCTCCAGGTTCAAAATGTGTTGTTATTGTCATAAGAAGAAGTAAAAGGCTTTATGGCAAAAATTAAACTTCCTGCTCTTGGCCAGGTGGAAATTTCAGCAGCTTGGATGCTGATGTTATCCATCTGAGATGGAGCTCCAGAGCTCACCCACATCTATGAGCACGTGTGTAGACAGCTCCAGAGCCTAATGCATGATGCGTTCTTTACCTTTGATGTATTTCATGTTTATTTTATGTTGGGCTTTTTCCAGGTAGCTTGTGGGAATACTTTGTAGACACTCAAAGACAGAGGTTGTCTTTTACATGTCACTATGAGATGCTACCACACACTCATTGATAGAGCTTCTCTCAGCCTTAACCTTTGATTTCATTTATTTGTCCTTTGTTCTCCATGATGTGTGGAAACATAATACAGTAATTCATCTTCTTCCAGGGAAAGAGTGTTCTTTTCCTTTGGGAAGGGCTAGCTTCAGACATACCTTTCCAATTCATTACTGGCTTTTTCCCCCCGCAAGAAAACTCTTGCAATTTCCAACCTTGTAATCGCTTCATTTCTTTGATCTATTAAGATTAGAGTCATCAGGAAAAAGATTGTCTTATGGATCACTGGTGTTTTAGGAACTGCTCTGGGAATGGCATATGTTGAGAATTAAAGAAGAACAACAAATGTTACAGGGAAAAGTGGATAATGCCTTGCATGGCATTTTGAGCAACTTCCTGTCATTTATTTGAACTCTATAAACTTTACACCTATTACTTTCTGTTGAAAACTGATTTCATGTGTCACTTCAGTGATCCATCTTTAAATGGTCTTAAATTTTGGTAAAGGCATAGAGTTTAAAGGACTGGTCTCAGTATAATTTTGTAGGGCCTAAACACAGTTCAAAGCCACCATGTCATCGAGCAGCACCTCAGCATGGTTAGCACAGGCAGCAGCGAGATGGCTCACTGTGTGAGAATACGGTAACCACTGGTGGAGTCAGAGTGGCTTTCCATCTCTCGAAGACCCTTGCTTCTAGCAGAGAAAGAGAATAAGGGGAAGTGAACACCCTACCCATTGTATTGTTTCTTAAATTCCATTTTACTCCTTAATTTGCTTTATCTATCTGAGTCCAAAGATAATAATTTGATAGCAAATACCCTCTAGGGTAATGCTTCTTATTTACCCTTTTTGAGGAGTCATGAGCTCTTTTAATGACATCAGAAAAGATACATATTGTCTATAAAGACACAGGAATATGTTGACTTATTTCCCAAATTTTGTATCCAATTGTATGCAGACCTTAGACCTGAAACCAAAGTCCAAAGATTCATAGATAATGGAATAACTTTGCCTTATTAGAACATCTGATTGTAATCAATAAAGTGATGGTATGTTCTAGAAACCAACATAAAACTAAATTCAGATAATAATGGTGTTTTCAAATAGTCTATGATGGGGTTTGTGGGAGATGAGAAACAAGCTGTAAAGTCTACATAAACTTGGGCAGTAGCGGAAGCTCCAGAATCTCATAGATTACTTTCTAAGCATTCCTACCCATCTGGACTTGATACTCTGGTCGTTCTTTTTACTCTCTGGAGCTTGCTATTTCAGATCCTTTCTCTTCAATAATGTGAACCAATGGCAAGTTAAACGAGGCCTGGGGTGTGGGTTGGAGAGCGGGTAGGTTCAAAGTGTTACTTAATGAGATGGAACTCTGCCATGAGTCCTGGTTTCACACATAGGTCTAGAGGAGGGGTGGTAAAGCAATTTTCCAGGAGCTCTGAACAACCTCACAGAGATGCTCCTTAGTCTGTTTTGGAGTAAGCCCAGTCTTGCTTACAATTAGCCTCCACATAGGGCTTAGGTCTCACCTTACCATCCCTTTCTCAGCTTCTCTTGCTTGCTGCCTTTAGAATCCATCTCCTGCCGCTATTCTAAATGTGATGAGCCCTTGCATCAGCCAATCTTTTCATAGTCACAGCCCCAGACACTGTTGGGGTGGCCTATAGGTCCTGCTTAGGAAAAAGCCACCTGTGTGACTTGGCCTAGACCCAAATCAGCCCCCAGAGGCCATCTGGTCTGGTCCTTGCCATCTTAGTTTGAAGTTCTCTGCAAAGAAGCAAGGGTCCATGTAGGTATCTGGCAGCCCCTTATCAGGGATGTTCCTCCCTATATGGTCTTGATTGGAGACAAGGTGCATAGGAAAATGAAGAATTACATCAGGCTCCAAAACTACAAAGCTACAGGGATACAGAGAGGGCAGGGTCTCATCCTCTACATCCATGCACCCATGTATGAACTGTGCTCCCAGTTAAATCCGAAACCAAGGAATCAAAAATCCCAAGTGCATGCTTGTGCCTGTGTGCACACATGCACCGTCTATACAGAAGACTCGGAGGATAGCCACATAATCCGTTTTTAAGGCTTTCCCCTTTGTCTATAGTTTGGTTTATTTTGCTTCAATTTCTCTTTCTTCACCATCACTCAAACACTGCCTACCTTGTCACTGCGGGATTAATGATTTCAGCTCACCTGTTATCGATCTGGTGGTGGCACTTTCATACAGAGGCACGCCTTCTCCTGCATTGTTAAAAGCTTTTAGGGAGATGACATAATGCGAACTTGACTCTAGAGAAAAACGAAAACAATTTGAACATACTGATTTATTTAGCGCACTGAGAACTCAGGGTAAACATTTTCCTGAAAATAAATTTAGTATGATCGATCAAGAAAATTGTTGCTTGAAAATGAATGAGCTGGATTCCTGGAAGAATGTGGCAGTGGTGGCCATGTAATTATTTTGTCTCCCTGAATCGCCTATGAAAAGTGAATGAAGGACCTAGAAAATCAGAAGAATTGAGCCACTGACAACAGCTAGGTGACGACGTGCATGCCTCAGACCCCAAAGTGAAAGCAGGTGTGAAAGCAGGTGCGAAACCAACCAGCAGCCCTGCCAGCCTTGGTTTCATGCATCTGTGTAAGAAAATCGAAGGCAAGCCTCAAACCTGAAATCAGGGTAACCCAAAATAACTGTCAGGTAACTTCTGAGGGTTCAACAGAACAGTCCGAGAACAGCAAATATAAGCCCTTGAACCTGGCCTACAAAGTGTGCTCTCCAGGGCAGTGCGCAGACTGGGGGAAACTACTAGGAAGAGACATACTATCTGAGCAGGAACAAAGCAACAGGAAAGAAAGGAGAAAGTCCAGACAAAGGTAGAAGAGAGAAAAGTCACAGAAACTGAAAACAAGCCTCTGGTGTTTGGTCTGTGTCAGGATGGGCAAGCTCTTCTGGAAAAGCCCACATAGTAAGTATTTCATCTTTCAAGATCACATTGGGATTCTCACATATTTTCTCCTGGTCATTTGTGTGCCACTCTTCAAAACATGGAGACCGTACTTTATCTGGTGGCACCAATACAAAAAGCAGGATCTAGGCCTGGATCTACCTGTGATGTGCAGGTTCCTCAATCCTGGTCGAGTGAAAGCAAAAGGGAACGGATCTCTGATATTTAGAAAAAACATCTGAACTTCTAGAAGGCAGGTAAACAGTCATGACTGTGATAAAATCCCTTACAAAGGTACCATAAGAAATATAAAATAAGGGGAGACTTTTCCCACAGACAAGAACACACACAAAAGGATTTAAGGTAGAATAAAAATATACAAGAAAAATATAACAAAACTATAGGTTTCTACTTCAAAAGAAACTAAACAATCGAGGAAATGATATCAGATATGAAAAAGTAATAAAAATAACAGAAAAAATCTCAAATTGAGATGGCATAAATCAAGAAAGAAATACATTTACATGAAATAAGTAATCTTAGAAACAGGGTATCGATGAGTATAGTAAATACAGCAGATAGATAACGAAATGAAATGAAGAAATAATAAAAAAGGTCTTGTAAAAAATGACAAGATGAAAATCCACCATACAGATAATAGGAGTCCTTGAAGAAGAAAACAAAGTAAAAATGAAACAGATTAGGAATACTAAGATTGTAATTCATTTTACTGATGTAATCTTTTGGGCATATGCATAAAAATATATAACTTATGGGGGTATTAGATGATAATCAGGATCAACAGCAACATTTTATACCAGAAGGAATTAGCAGGGATTAATTTTAGAAACTCTAGATAAGAAATCATAATTCAAGGATTGTATAGTCAACAAGAGTTAGCTGGAAGTATAAGTGGTACAAACTGCTATTCATTTGCAAGCAATCAGGGATTACTGTTTCCCTGATCCCCAGAACTAGTTAAAAATGAGCTTTAGGCATTCAAAATGACCAGAGGAGACACTGACTTAATAGGTAACTGGTGAATAATAAATTTAATGCACTAAGACAAAGTGAGGGTTAAAGAGAGAGATTTTATTTTGCAATGGCTACACATTTCAATATTGCAGACGCACCATGATGGTAAAACAAGATTAAGGGAGAATAGGGAAATTGTCTGCAAAAATGAATGTTTCCAAAATTATTATTGATGTTGATACTGTTACTATTGTTACTCTGAGAATAAAGTAATAATGATAAAGCAACAAGTAAACATGAGGAATTCTGTTATCCCTTCTGTCCTTGAGAACCAGCATTTTGGTGTGGATGAAAAGCCCTATTCTTCCTTAATCTTGTCTTATCATTATCGTGTATCTATAATATTGAAATGTGTAGTCACTGCAAAATAAAAAGATGCAGAGTTGTAATACAAAACAGATTAAATATAGTACCGTGTTCCTATATTTGAATTGGAAAAAATACGTTTAATTTCAAAAGGGATTTTATATCTATTCTAGTTCTATCCACTGCAGAAGTCTAGAAACATTGATTCAGTAGCAACAAGCACCGCTATGCAGGCTGCAGTTGTGAAAACACTACAAGAAACCATGGTGAACTCCTATATTGACCCTGAAACATTTTGGCACATTAGGTACAGAGGAGCAATGAAGAAGTAAAAGGATCACATTGAATGGGTTCTGGAATCATCTTAAAGAGGCTTATACTGAGCAAGAATGAGGATTGCTATGGTTTAGACAGGAGGTGTCCCCCAAAAGCTCATGTGTGAGGCAATGCAAATTTTCACAGGTGAAGTGATTACATCGAGAGATATGACCTAATCTCCGGATTAATCCAGAGTGGTGACTCCAGGCAGATAGGGTTGGCTTGAGGAAGGAGGTCACTGGGGTGTGATGTCAGGGTTTTATATTTTGGGTTACCTAGAGCTCTCTCTCTGTTTCCTGGTGGTTATGTCTTGAGCTGCTCTTCTCTGCCAGGTCCTTTTGCCATATTGTTCTGCCTCCTCTTGGGCCCAGAGCTATGGAGTTGGTCAACTACAGACTGAACCTCCGAAACCGTGAGCCAAAAGAAACTTTTCCTCCTTCAAAACTGTTCTTGAAAAGTCTTTTGGTCACAGCAACATAAAAACTGACCAAAACGCAATGTGAGCATACATAAACATAGGAGTTTCAATAATGAATACACAAAACATAGAGACATTTTAAAGAGTAAGAACAGAAAGTCATTTCTGAGGTTGACAGATGAACAAAGCCGTGCAAAGCAGCTCCTTACAACTTGCCTCTAGTTAGCAAATAGATATTGGATGATAAAAGTAGAATATTGCTATGTTGCAGCCCCAATGAATGAATAGACCGAGGCATTAAACTTTAATAATTTCTAAGGTAAAATAAAGACAGATACTCTGACACTAGGTATTTCAGGATAAAAGAACACATCACTCCCTCGAGTCCTGCCAATGGGATCAAATCTCTTTGTTTGATCAAACCTCTGGATCCAAATGCCATTTGCAAGAAAGAGACCAATCTGTTGAACTCCAAGTTGGAGTTGTTTGTTAGCCTATACACGTGCTGCATGAGGTTTTATGCACTTGGGTTTTCTATTACAATAATAAAGACAATTAAAATGAGTATGTTTATCTTTGACAGTGATCTCTGAAAACTGAGTAGGTGTTTTGTCTTCATGTAATTTATATGTAGCATGAATATTATTGTTTAAGATATTGGCATTCTAAACAACAGTGGCCCCCAAAATCACAATTTAGCAAGAAGTCTAAAAGAATATTCTGTCTTTATAGTCAAAAGCCTTCCATACAATGAATAGCTCCCTTCCAAAAGAGAATATTTGTTTGTGTTTGTGTTATCAGACTAGATTACTATACAAGAAAGCAAACAATCAACAAATGTTTCTTTAAGATCCAAGACTATTTTGTAAAAGATGGACTTCTGTGATAGGATAGTAAAATATTTCTGGGCAGAGAAAAAAATAAAAACTACATAAAATTAAGCAGTAACATATGAGGTAGATCTTATGAGTTTAGAAGACTGAAAAATTAATGAAAGATTGGATCATCAAAGATGACTCCTTAGCAGCTATGGACTTTGAACTAGAACCTCTAGGGAAGGGACTTTAAGGTACAATAATGACAGGAATTATACAAGTTTCAGGGAAACAGTCAGGGAATGGTGAAAATACATTTAGGTAAGCCAGCAAAACATTTAACTACTAGGACAAATAAATATATTTTCAAGCTATGATAATGGATATTTTGTTTGATTTCAAACACATGATTCATCTACACAATGACAATATAAACATTTATATTAGATTTGAACCTAATGAAATATGAAATTGTTTTCTGTGGTTCAAATTCTATTTGGTTCAACCTAACACCTCTATATATTTGCATTTATCTAGGATTTATCAAGGGAGCAAAAACAAGATCAGGAATTCCAAACTCAAATGCTTAGGAGGTAGGGTTGTTTTTAGATTAGTTTAGCTTTGTTTTTAATGACAAAGAGAAAGACAGAGGAAGCAAAGGAAGAACAGGAGGAAAAGAAGAGAGGGAGGGAGGGAAGGAGAGAGAGAAAGATGGAGAGGGAGAGATACAACATTCATGTATGAAACACAGTGGGGCAGAAAGACTTCTAGAAAGTAGTGATTCACTTAAAGAATGAAGCAGCTATTCAGGCCTAAGAAGTCATCAGTATGAGAAAGGCAGACCAAGCATTTTCAGATTTTCTGGAAATATAGACTTTTATGTGAAACTGACCCATTCTTAAGTGTTGGCAGATGATTTAAACAAATAATGAAAAAATCTTTGCTGACAAAACAGAATGTACCCTGGGACTGATCCAAGTTTGCTGTGCTTTGTTGAGCATGCCCCAAAGATTCATATGTAAAGGTTCACGTGCAGGGTGACAATACCAAAAGTGCTATGAACCTTGAAGAGTTAGGCCTAGTGGAAATCCCAGCTGGACATGTTCTTGAAAAAGACTTGAGACCCTGCTCTCTCTTCCTCTCTGCTTCTTGTTTGAGGTGAGACCCTTGATTGCTCCTGCAAACACAGCCGCCATTGCCAGCCACACTGTGAGGTGAAGCAGGTACGGAAAATTTATATAGCATGTGCTCTTTGCTGCCTCAGGCATTTTGTTGCAATAATACAAAGGTGACTAACGCACAGCCCTGTGGCCACTGGTTTATAACCTGCATATACAACCACACGCCAACACACATACATGCATGTGAAATAGAGACTGAATCTTTCTTAGTCAAGATTCCAGCCATAATATCAACTGTGAGAAATTAGAAACTTTATAGTCTGTGCTAAGCAGTGTGGACATAAAACAGCAAACAGGTGCTCATTTAAGCAAGGAGATTGGGCACTCCTGTTTGGTATTCACATCTCCAATTCAGAAGAGATTTCAGTTAAGAATGTCCTCCCTCATAGCGAGCTTTTGGCTTCCTACTGAGAGCTAAGAGCAAGCACTCACGGGGTACTCAACTGAATTCGTGCTTCTGCCTGTCTGTCCTCACCTCCCAGTTACCTAGTTCATATCCTCTTGAATAATTCACTATTTAAAAGCTTCTACAGCATTATGCTATTACTGGTTTTCAGTCTTTTGGAGTGCATATTATTCCTCATTATAAAAAATGAAGAGGAGGAGGAAGAGGAGGAAAAGTATTTTAATGAATCTGTTTTCATTGTACTGGCTTGGATGTTCATCTCCATCGGAATGTCAAACATTGTACCTCATCTAGCTGCTATATGACTTCTGAATGGTATATACCATTTCTTTATACCTCCCCCATAAATGTGAGATACTTATCGCTCCAATGCACACTCTACCCTAGTGTTGATACTAAATCTCTAGTTATCTGAGTAAGGCTAATTCATTCACTTAATGCTTAGCCATGGCGTAGAACATGCTGACAAGCCTGGAGTCTCACCATTTACTAGCTGTTGGTTTAATAAATTACATGAATCACACAATTCTGTAAATCCCAGCTCTGCTTAGGTTGGATCAACTTTAAATTTAAAAAAGAGGGATAACAGCTTAGCCTTGAGAAGGGTACACACTTGTGTAATGGAATCAAATTGGCAGAAGAATATTTCAAAGAGCCAGAGAGGGTCTTGGAGACATTTTGGTCCAGTGTTCTCTGCCAATCAGCAATCTGAGGCTCAGTTTAGTCCACTGATTCTTTTAAAGGAACACAGAACTACCTAGGGAACAGGACAACCCACAGTCCCTTTCATGATCTTTCCCAAGAGCTTTCATTGTGCTCTTTACATTCCCTCTCTTCACTCACATCTTTTGGCTCAGTCTGGCTATTGCATTGTGCTTTTGCCAAACTACTGTGGATCTACTAAGGAAGCATCTCTTTTTTCCTTCCCCCATTAAGCTTGATCCTATATTAAATCAATCAGCCTGAACAACAATAAAAGTGTTATTCATTTATTATTTAACAAGTGGACAATGGACTAAATTGTTTTGATCCCATTATATTATGATAGAGGCACCTTCTTTGAATGTGTAAAGATGTTGGTCACAAGCTCTAAAGGAGCTAAGTGGGAGCCCTAGGAAAGGGTTCTCTCACAATGAGTAAGAAGGGTGTAATTTACTAATGTACCACTAGAGGGCAATGTGGAACTATTTTCCTGCACATGCTCAGAGCTCTTAAACTTTGAAAATCAGTAAATCACAAAAGAATGATCTAGAATTGCTCCTTCTATAAAAGCATCAAATGAGTTAAACATAGCTAATATTATCCTAATGAATTCCAAATGAATTAATCATTAATTATGGCCAGACCTCATTGTTCAGGAATATACTTAATGACAATTATGACAGTTAAATTTATTTTTTGGGGTTTGCTGAAATGTTACAGATACATAGGCTTGAAAAATTTATCAATTGTCTCTGCAAAATTAAGAGCAGAAATATGACTGAGCTATTCTGTAATCATTGGGATTTTGGTGGATATTCCACATCTTTATTTTTTTATCAATTTTTATCCTTGTTTGGCCAATCTTACAGAAATGCATTCATTTGTGATAAAGGAAGCTGAAGAAAAGCTTGATAACTCTGAACATTGACAATAGATGATTCTTGGCCAATGTAGCCTGTGTAACCAGAAAAAAGAGAACAAACGCACAAGTATTGATTACAGGGCTGTTGTAAAGGACAAGGAATGGGTAATCAGGAAGAGCCTTGGTTCTGCTTCCCCAGAGACTTGGGGCAAAAGGGAACCATTATTCCAAGAGCTTTTGTTGAGTCTTCCCTGAAGGTAAGAGATGAATGCTGCTCTCTGGGCCTGAGGGAACGACTCGAGAGACCTGAAGAAGCTCCTCAGGGCTAGACCAAGATTGCTGTAGTTTGTAATGAAAGCCAGTGGGAAGGACATCATTATTTTTAATTAATATTTTGTGTGAATTAAATGCCAGTGGCATGTGCCAGATTGACAGCCCATAGTCTTTTATTCATTACAGATGATGTTCTTTACTCAATGGCCCCATCCATGCCAACTGCTTGTCAGGGCCCAGGCTCCACATCTCTGCATCCTTTTCTGTTAACATTGCCAGCAAGTCAATTAGAGAAAATTAGAGTGGTAGCTGTCTCCTAATGCAAACACCTGCTCATTGCCATGATCAGGGCGACCACATCCACTGAATAGAGGCCACTGGATCCCTGACAAACACTAAATGTTACTGAACACCTTTGACCCCACCGGACCTGAACTGTTTAATTAAGTGTAATGGGTAGAGAGCAAATACAGCCGATTGCATTGATCTCTTAAAAGGATGAGCAATTCATATGTGAAGAAGATGCCACTTATATAGCATGCTCAGTTCTAGTTCATTAGATATACTCCTTTGTAAATTCAATTAATATTTAATCTAACTATTAAGCTAATACAGATTTTCTTTTTTTGTTTTTCAATGAACACTGTCCAAATAATGGTCAGATTATAATATGATTTGTTCATTAGTCAGTCTTGCAGGTACCAACCATTCCCCTAATCAGTGAGGAAAAGTGTTTGCATCCAAGGAAGAATTATTAAGGTAAATGTTTGTTAATCTACTTAGGTCCATTACTGAGATGGAAATTAGGTAAAAAAAAAAACAAAACAAAATAAAACAAAAACATAAAATGTTTCTGTGTTCAGCAGATGGAACACACTTAGAAAATACTTTTTGAATTGATGAGCAAATGATATATAGAAAGGCTAAATTACTGGTTGAAGGTCAAGTAGCAAGTCCCTAATCATTTTTGCACATGTAACTCATATTTTCTGATCCCAAACTGTATCTCTTGATATATGATTGTTATAGGAAATGGATCCCAAAATTTCATGCAACATTTCCTTCTCTCATTTGCACATTTACAATCAAGTCATCTTCATCCTCTTAAAAATGACCATTGATTAACTTCTGGGTGTCAGATATAGTTACATTTTTTCTAGGACATATCAATATTTATCCCTCACCACTCCCCCAAAAAAGCACAAAACTCCTTATTTTCTCTCATGAATCTGTTAACAAGGAAAAGTGTTGGAGGAATCACAGCAAAGTGTTGTGGAATTGGAGAAGCTTTGTGGAGAAGGCAGCAGTATTGCTGATTCCTTTGATGAACAAAGTCTGAAGGAAAAGAGTGTACAAGCAAAGTCAGGGGACAGGCTTGCAGTATGTGTCCCTGGAGTTAAAATTTAAAGACAATGATAGAAACTCCTTTTCCTCCTCCTCCTTCTCTTCATTCTTTTGCTCCTACTCCTCTTCCCCCTATTAGTAATAGCTTTTGGATGCTTAATTAGGTCTTTGTAAAAACTACCACATATTTCTTATTTTATTTAATCCTTACCTTAATTTAGTGTGTGGCCTAAAACAGGTATTCAATTGACACATAATAATCATACTTATTTAAGTTACATCATTTGACACATTAATTGAACATGTTTAAGGTACATCATGATGTTTCAAAACATGTATACACCGGGTAACGTTTAAATCAGTGCAAACATAATAACTACCTCCTTAGACATTTATCAGTTCTTTATGGTGGACACATCCAGAATCCTTCCTTTTAGACTATTTTTGAGATATAAGGTACATTTTCTTTATCTGTTGTCACCCTACTGTATAATAGAATACCAGAGTTCATTTTTCTTATAATTATAAATTACAGAGGGAAAGATGGGGAAAAGTTGATCGAGGGATAATCAATAGTTCCTGAATGAATGAATGACTACCCCCTTTTTATAGGTAAGGGTTAGAATGCAGAAACCCAAAGCTCAGGCTTCTACTTCTGTCCTTCTTATCTTTTATCAAATAAGAGATGCTGCTTTGAAGAACATTTTAAACAAGTGTCAAAAGGTGCTTTTAGGGATTGATTCCCCAGAAGTGCATGGTCCAGGAAAATAGAAAAGATGTTGAAAGTAGGTACACTTCAGAGGCTATCGTAATTGTCCAGACAAGCATCGCAAGGCCTGGCCAGAACTGAGGTGCTGCAGTACGAAAGAAGAGCAATCAAGGGTTGTAACAGAATTTGTGGATGTAGTGGAGGGACAGTGGAGAAAGGGAAAAATCGAAAACGGTTTCTAGATTTTGACTCTGAAAATGCAATGACATAATGGCCAGGACTATGAAATCTGTCATCTTTGGCATTAGGGAGAATAGGGAAAAAAAATGACAGGCTTTCTTGGGCTCTGGTCACAGTGTAGGTGTAAGGATTGTCTGCATGCAAGTTAATTGCAGCATAGTGCACTCTTTGTGCCGTGAGATAGCGGAGCAGCTACTACAGACTCTTCTAAAAACCTCCATTTCTGTATTTTCCACTAGTAGTCATGAGGTTATTTAAACTCAGACTGGAGATAGTCTACTAAGAGTTGTTGGTTCCGCCTTGGTGAATGAGACCAAATGTATGTAGTTCTTCTATTATATTTAGGAAAACAAACTCCTTCATGTGTACCGTGCTTTGAAATTGAAAGCAACATTTTCATCAATCATGTCAATAACGTTACAAATTAGTCTGTGCAGGAATGACTGTTCCCATTTTAGAAAAGCAGAGAATGAGGTCTGGTTGCAGATCGTCTCAGCCAGGTAAAACCCGAGAGCCTCGCATGTCCTCGTGTGCTGCACTGCAGTGTCAGGACAAGGAGGTCTGGGTTTTCTTTGAACAATTCTGCAGAGCAGACCTTGGTCACCAATTAGAGCAGAGTAAACACTTCTCACCTGCTTCAGTGGGTGAGGTGTGCTTTGGCAGACAGCCACACCGTCAGAGAAATGACTGAGTAAATGCTTAGATTACAAAGCACTAAATGTAGCTTACAAATGGAGCACTTAATAAAATGATCTTTCAGCAAAGCTTTACATCAGGAAATTAGCTCGAGACAATACAACCACAGGTTTCCTCTCCTTGCTCATGTTTCTTTAAAAAAATGAATTGAATGCAGGACAAGGTGGGAATACTGTGTGGCCATCTAAGGACTCGATGAGGAATACAAATACTGTTCTTCTAATTCAAGTAAACAAATTATGACTCTGGTTTAAAAAGGCGGTTAGACTGACTCCCTAACATACAGTACAATAAAATGTATTTTTGTTAGGAAGTAAAAGGGGAAGCATATCTTTTTTCAAATGCCTGCCACCCACTGTTCCCTTCCCACTTCCTTTCTCCTTTCCCTTAGTCTGGTCTCAGTCCCCTGATTTTTCTCTTTGGGTTTCTAGGGTGGGGAAAGGGAGCAAGGGAGTAGAAGAGCATAGAGTGCAGAAGAGAGGAGGAGAGGAGTGATAAGGACATGAGAGCACAGTGGCTGGGGAAGGAGCCTGAATGTAGCATAGCGACTAGAGTCCTGGTGAGGCCATTGGCTGCGCCGGTGCCAGTCTCTAAGGCCTTTGCTGCACTTGTCTTCATGGGAACCTCAAGGTCAGACAGTGATAGTCTCCATTCCAGAGATGAGCAAACCACAGGGCTCATTAAGCAGCAGCACTTGAATTCAAAGCCAGGCCATCCTGCTTTGCCGTGTGTGGGGTTAACAGAGGATAAGGACTAAGTCAGCAAGGACAGGAGGACTGAGAGGTTTGCAGTCTTCCAAAAGTAGAAATAAGGACACGAGATGGAAATAATTTGGAGACTTCACTATACATCACTTTGAGCAGAGCCCAGATTGCTTCCTTTTTCTATGATGTATACCAACATCACACAGATACCCCTTGACAGGTTCATAACTTCACAGTGTATTTGTACATTCTATGGTGATAACCATTTTACACTTTGATCTTGTCTTTCCACTCCAGAAGTGCCTGAGACTGTGTGTGTGTGTGTGTGTGTGTATGAGTGTGTGTGTGTGTGTGTGAGAGAGAGAGTGCGTGTGTGTGAGTTGGTGTGCGCATGTCTATATGTATATGCCTGGGTGGATTGAACTGCTTATCCACTCCCTGCCTTCCTTGGCTAACGTCCTCTGCTATGTGAATGCTAATTACCACCCAGTATGCCAATGCAAAGATACCCAAGTAACAGGCGAGCTTTGGCCTATTGGTGTGTACTTTCTTATCATCACGGTTGTCATTTCTTTTTGTACTTTGCTTCTGCTTTCTGCAGTATTCTCCAATGAAGTCCCACTTAAGGTGTCCCCCACTACTGGCTGGGATGATCTAAATGTTCCACATGTGTTGTCTTTTGCAGTAGATGCTCTTCACAGAAGCTGTTGAGATTTAGAATGTGAGCAGCACAACCGAGGAACTTTTTTTGTTCCATCTCATTTTAGTTTTATTAAAGAGCCACACAGGGTCAGCAGCTTCCATGCTGCACAACACACCTATGTAGAAGGTCTGCTCACCTCTCTGACAAACAGTGTCCCACGGTTGCTAAGGCTTGTGGACAAGGCCAAGGGCAGAGGAAGAGATTCAGTGTGAGGCATTCTTGCTGTTACTTCTCCATTTTTCTCTCTTTTTTTCCCCACATTTATTAGAAGTATATTGTGATACAGGATACAGATGAGGGGGAAACATTGTCAAAACTGTAGCAATCAATGTGTATAATCTTTGAACCAGGGGTAATGCTAACACATAGATAAGCTACTATGGGTTTCATCTATTGCAGTTTCCCCCAGAAGAACTCATGTGTTAAATGGGTATCTAGTGTAGGAATAACATCGGCTACTGGAATGGTTCCCCCATCTTCCCCATCACCCGACTCCTATGAGTTCTTCATATACCCT
>PVKS010004832.1:0-62479 GCA_004027875.1 Aplodontia rufa
AAAAAAAAAAAAAGATACTGTATGGGTGCAGGGAAGAAGGTAAGACCAGGGAGATTAGTTAGGGAACTATTGCAATAAACCAGGCAAACCATGATAATATCAATTAAAGTAATGAAAAAGATTTGTTTTCTTCTTTCAAAGAATAACAGAAGCAGTAATAGTTATTATATGGCTCTTACATTAGTTTGTTATCATTATCATTTGTACTAAATTCCTTAAGTTATACTTTCCTCATTGTACATCATCTGTGAGTAATTAAGATAGTCTGTGAAATCATCTATTTGTTAATACTTTATAGATTCATTATATTTTAAAATAAAGGGTCACGCAAACATTTCATTACCCCATCATCCACAAGAGTTCGCATGCCGATCCTCACTTCACACATGTGCCATTTTGGCTGATACAGTCACCCCTGGAACCCACTGTTCATTGTTTGCAAACATTGCCTGAGGATCCGTATCTTTTTCTGAGGATTAACTCTATAAAGCACAGCTTGTCTCTTGTTACTGTGTGTATTTGGGAATTATCTGCCTTAAAGCTATAGCTTTCTCTAAGACCCTGTGGGGAATGAGATGCTCCCTCTGTTTCAGTTTACAGACAAAAACCTTACATTGGTGGTCATTGTTCAGAAACAATAGCTTTATCCTGATATCTAATTTTTCCCAGGGACAAACAAGCAAGGGTAAAATGGAGAAAACAAATAGAAAACAAAGACAAAATAATCCATGGTCTTCAGTCATCTATAGACTTTTGGCTTATCCAATTGTTAACAATTGACTTTGAGAGCTCATAATTACAGTTCCTAGAATTACAGTTTTAGTTTGTGCTTTTTATTTTCACAGAAGTGAATTCATCTTTGTCATATTGAGTTGAAAACTCTGAAGACTCAAGAAATTGGTTCTCAAACCTACTAATTTACTGTCTTCATTAATACATCTCCTTTCATAATAGATCTTTATACCTTGGGCCAAGATGGCAAAAGAGCTGGTTTTCAATCCCGCTACTTATTTTGGGTTTATTTGGGGAACATAACACAGGTGAATATCAGCTGTACTTATGGTTTGAAAGTTTAAAAATACAAAAAGTGAGTCCTAGTAAATTCCTTCAGATTAACACCAAATAGCAATCACTTTCAGCTGTTGTTTTCTACATTTTTAACTTCCAAGACTATTGGTCTAGATCCTAACTAACATTGTGTTTTTTACTGTTTGGGTCACAAAAAGAAATGCCTTCCTTCTCTTAGGTTTGAATCTTTAAAAATTCTGTGAGAGTTTTGCCCTATTAAATTTTGCATTGATTAAATAGGTGTAATCATACTTATTTTCTCCACTGAAGATTAAGGAAGACTGCAAGTAACATTTATAACAATATACAATTGCCATGTTGAAGATATCCTCTGCCCTTTTTAAACAGAACCTCTTTAAAATGAAAAGCAACTTACTATGGGTGCTTTTCTGCATCCCAAATTTCATTCTGCTGAGAATAGAAAGTGAGCCACTCCAAGACTCAGTGGCACCCGTGAAGCTACAACTGGCATGTTCTCTGTCTTGCTTAGCCTGGCTAAAGCTGGGTCCGCATGTCACCTGTCTTTCCTTTCTATCCATTGTAACTGCATCTGCAGGACAGAGAGAGAAATGCTCTAGCTGCTTCTCCCCTGTTTTATCAAACTGCATAAAATTCATTTTCCTTTACTTATTTCTTGTACACATGGGCAGCTGAATCTGGCCAGCCGGATCCACCCAGGCTCCCTGGCATGGCTACCAGTAACATTCTGACACCTACTGGAGTACATTTTTGTGCTATATGTTTCAGTCAAGAAAACATCCTAGTTACCCTTTAATAACATTGTGATGACTCTAACATCCATCTATTTGTTTAGTATTAAAGCCTATTTTTTTACTCTTGAAGTAACAATTTCTGAAACTTTACTCTGTTACACCAAGTAATCCTCTTTCATTTTATCTTATCATATGTGATCTGTGTTTACCACTTTCATGCTTCAGGAGATGCCCTAATTCTAGGATTTGGTAAATCAGTTTTCATCCTGTCTAGCATCTTTATTATTCTCAGTTTTGCAAACTGAGTTATCCTAATTGTTTCACATAATCTCCCCATTCCCTGACCCCCATTGTTTTAATGACCTTTAATATAATATTTTTAAGATTCCAGATCTACAATAAAATATCAAGCATGAATCCATCAGTTTTATGTATGAAGTTACTTTGTAAATTCATTCTTATGTAGAATACCTTTTCATTTGTTTATAATTTTGGCTTCTGTGATATACTAAGTCATACTCCTCAACAGTTAGTAACCCCCAAGAAGAAAAATATTCATTAAAATTATGGGGTTTTTTTGAGGGGGGCCTCTAAAGTTTGAATCACCTTAATTGGCTACTGTCATTCTTGATTTTGGTTTTGACATTCACCCTTTTGTTTCCTCAACATGTAGATTTGCTTCTAACAGAAGTTAGCTTTGAATTTTTACATTTTATTTTACCCAATTCAACTAATTTGGTAGGTGAGACCTTAAAATAATATTATAACCACATATATACTTACTCATACATAATATATACAAAGTAAATTCCCTCACTATCTCCCATCTTAGGAAAACTTTGAAAAAAATTTAGGGAACAGTGTTTTTATTGTTTTATTCAGTGATTTGCTTTAATATGAGGATAGCTTTCTATTTGTAAAATAAAGTTATTCATAACTGTTAACCAAACTTTTTAGTTATTTTCAAGTGAAGTAACATCTAAGTGTTACCCTGTATATCATTCATTTTTGTTATACTGGCAATGCCCACTTTTGAAATAAAAGCTGTTTTTAAATATTGATTAGAATTGTAGGAATGAAAAAAATTATAAACCAAGAATGGTTGTGTTATTCTCTCTCAAAAAGAAGCCTCTGAATCTTGATTTATAAAGAAAGCATTCAGGGAGAATGGCATAGCAAGATGGCAGAACAAGAGATGCAGCTCTTATCCCTTCATGGAAACACCTGTTTTCATAACCACCCATGAAGGGGAACAACTTCATGGAAGTCATGGATTCTAACTGAGAGATTATAGCTTACTGGTGGAAAAAAAATTGAGATTGAGTTTATTGGAGAGTGTAAGAAGAGCAGTTTCATTTCATCTATGTTACCCCCACCAAAGTAGCATGACTTGGTTCCAAAAGAGACCCTCTTAGCCCACGATTTCTTCCACAGGAGAAATAAGAGTAATGTAATACACCGGTTTATCCTGTCTTGCAGGTACTCCCCAAGGGTCCCACTTCTGCCTGGCCTCACCAAGAATACCGAAAGGATCTTCATGCCTGAATCATCTGGTAGCAGCTAGAAGCAGACAGGGGCAAGAGCTCACAGCAAGTATTACATGATTCTGAACAGTCAGCCGAAAATCTAGTTAAACAGTTTTTGAACTCCACTGAGGCACCTGTCCTTGAATTCCCCAAAACCCTCCAAGCCAACCTTTTATACCTCCAGAACTCCGTAAACCCCAGCCCATGAAGATGGCAGCATATATGTTTCCAGTACACTGTCAGTGCAAGCTTCTGTGGACAGCACATAAATATCAATAGCAGGAATGTAATTTAGAAAGTGCATATCTTAATAGCCAGATCAACCTTACTGGTTTCTGAGAAGATCCTCAGCCTTAAATACTAGTGTACTGCTGCCCTAGGGAGAATAAATGTGAGAGTCCAGCACTCAGCATGGCTTTGTAGATTGAGAGAAGACACACAGTTCTGATATCCTTCATAAAAGGTAACAAGGAGGGTGGCATAGTCACATCCATAGTAAGGGTCTGAGAAATCTGTCTAATCTCTAGCCAGGCTCAATGATGAAGGTGTTTTTCATCCCAAGTCAGTAAAGACAGGAGGAAGTGACTGCTTCTTTAGATATGAAAACAACAATGCAAGTCTTCAAGAACATGAAGATTCAAGAAATATGCTACAAACAAAGGAACAAAATTAAGTCCCAGCAGATGACCTAAAAGAAATGAAGATCTGTTGACTTCCAATCAAAGAATTCAAAATAATCATCTGTAACAAGCTCAGTGGTTTACAAGCAAGCATAGATAGCTAAATAAAATTAGGAAAACGATGCATGAACAAAATGAGAAGTTCAACGAGGGGAAAGAAACCTTCAACAAAAGAACCAAGCAGAAGTTCTAGAGCTGAAAAATACAAGTCTGAACTGAAAAATTCTATAGAAAATTTCAACAGCAGACTCAACCAAGCAGAGGAATCACTAAACAGACAGATCATTTGAAATTATCCAGTCAGAGGCACAAAAAGAAAAAGAGTGAAAAAGGTGAAGAAAGCCTATCGGGTCTTATGGAATGACAACAAAAGAGATATGCATTATGGGATTCCAAGAAGAAGCAAACGAAGAGCAATAGCAGAAAGATGTTTTAAAGATTTAATTACAGAAAACTTCTAGAATATGGAGAGGGAAATGAACATTTGGATCCATGAAGTCCAAAGAACCAAACAGGTTGAATATAAGGAGATCTTCACCATGACACATTGAAGTCAAATTACTAAAAGTCAAAGATAGAGAGACTTTTGAAAACAGAGAAAGTAACTCAACACATATAAGGAACCTCTATAAGATTATCAGATTTCTCAGTGAAAATCTCATGGGCCAGGAGAGAGTGGTATTCATGGTGCTAAAAAACCCCAAACAAACCAACAACAACAACAAAAAAAGACTAGGGGCTGGAGCGGTGGCTTGGTGGTTGCAGCACTTGCCTGGCATGCTCAAGTACACGAGTTCAAACCCCAGCACCACGTACACAACAAAGTGTCTGAGGAATGAAAGTCACCTGAAAAACTAAATGAAGATTGCTCTTCTCTCTCCCTCCCTCTCCTTCTTTCTATCTTTTCTCTTCCTAAAAAAAAAAAAAAAAAAAAAAAAAGGACTAGCTGTGTATGGTAGCCCAAGCCTGTAATCTCAATGGCATGGGAGGGTGAGGCAGGAGGATCACAAGTTCAAAGCCAGCCTCAGCAACTTAGCAAGACCCTGTCTCAAAATAAAAAACAAAAGTGGACGAGGATATGGTTAAGTGTCCATGGGTTCAATCCCCAGTACCAAAACAACAAAAAGAAAAACAGACAACAAAGCAACCCTGCCAACCAAGAATGTTATAGCTGTGCTTTAGAAACAAAGAGCTGCTCTTCCAGACACGTAAAAGCTAAGGAAGTTCATCATTACTGTGCCTGCCTTCCAGAAATGCCTTACCAGAAACTCCTTCAGGGAGCTTTTAAAGTTGAAATGAAAGGATATTTAGTAACATGAAAATATATGAAGGCATAAAACTCACTCATAATGGCAAAAATATAGTCAAATTATTAATGGTGGTGTATAAATAAACCACTTTTATCCCACTATGAAGATCCAAAGACAAAAGTACTAAATGCAGCTACCTACAATAATTTAATAGAAACACAGTATAAAAAGATGTGAATATTGACATCAGTAACAATAAATGTGTCTGTGTATAGGGGGTAAATGTATACAGCTTTGTTATCAAAATTAAATTCTCATTACCTTAAAATTGACTATTATAAGATATTTTATGTAAGTCTCGTGGTATTCACCAAGCAAAACCTGTAGTAGATATACAAAAGAGAAAGAGAAAGGAATGAACACATAGCACTCCAAAAACACATGTTAAATTCCAAAGGAAAACAGGAAGAGAAGAATAAAGGAACAAAAGAATTACCTAAATATATAAAGCAAATATTCACAGAATTCAAGAGAGAGATATAAAATGATAGTAGGGGACTTCTATTAGTAAGGGATAAATCTTCCAGGCAGAAAACCAGTAAGGAAATGGCAAATTTGAACAATACTATACAACAGAAGGACTGAACTGACATATACAGAACATTCCACCCAATAGCAACAAGACACATATTCTTCGGAAGCACACATGGAACATTCTCCAAGACAGTTCATCTGTGAGCCACAAAACAAGTCTTAATAAATGCTAAAAGATTGAAATTATCACGTCACATATCTTTTCTGACCACATATATGACTAGAAATCAAAAAATAGGAAAAAAAACCGAAATATTTACAAATGCATGGAAATTAAACCACACACTTCTGAATCGTCATAGGGTCAAAGAAGAAATGAAAAAGAGAGTTAAACCTATCTTGAGACAAATGAAAATGGAAACATGACTACCAAGTGTATGGTATACAGCAGAAACTGTTCTAATGGGTAATTTTATTTCAATAAACACCTACATTAAGAAAAAATAGATCACAAATAAGCAGTCTAACTTAATACCTCAAGAAACTGAAAAGAAGAACAAACTGAGTCAAGATTTACCAGATGGAAGTAATAAATAGAAATAAATGAAACAGACTAGAAAAATAATAGAAAAGACTGATGAAAGTAGGAGTTGCTTTTTAGAAAACAAAATGGACAGATCTTTAAAATAACTGAGGCAAAAAGAAAAAAATTATAAATGAAAGAAGAATGTTACAACTGATAATCACAAAATACAAAGAATTTTAGAGGCTACTGTGAATAATTTATATTTACTAAATGTTGGCATATATTTATGATATATGTTTATGATATATTTATGATAAATTGGGCTGGAATGGTGGCTTGGTGGCTACCGAGCTTGCCTGGCATGCTTAGGGACATGAGTTCAAAGCCCAGCACCATGTACTCAGTGAAATGTCAGAGCAACGAAAGCCACATGAAAAACTAAATAAAATTGATTCTTTCTCTCTATATATTTATTCTTTCTCTCTCTCTCTCTCTCTCTCTCTCTCTCTTTTCCACCCTCCCTCCTTCCCTCTCTCTCTCCCTCTCTTTAAAAAAAGAAAGAAAGAAATGATAAATTCCTAGACATAGGCAACTAAGACTGAACAATAAAGAACTAGAAATTCTGGGCAGACCAATAGTAAGTAAGGAGATTGAATCTAAAACTTCCCAACAGTGTAAAGCCCAGGACCAGATGGTTCACTAGTGAATTCTACCAAACATTCAAAGAAGTGAGTGCAAAACCACCTCAAACTTTTCCAGAAATAAACAAAAGGGAAGAATACTTCCAAACTCATTCTATTAGGCCATTTCCCTGATACCAAAGCTGGACAAGGAGACTACAAGAAAAGTTACCAGCCAGTATTCCTGATGAACAAAGATGCAAAAATCCTCAAAAAAATACTAGCAAACCAAATTCAACAACACAAAGAGATATAACCATGATCAAGTGGGATTTATCCCTGGGATGTAGTTAATTTCACTAGTGTAAGTCAATTAAAATGATATATCACATTAACAGAAAGAAAATGAAAATTGTGATCATTTCAATAGATGGAGAAAATATTTTGACAAAATTCAACATGCTTTATTGGTTTAAAAACTCTCAATATATTAGGTATAAAAGGAATGTAGTCCAACAGAAAAAAAGCTGTATATGGCACGGTATACTCAATGGTGAAAAGCTGAAAGTTTTCACTGTAAAATCAGGAAGAAGACAATGATGCCCACTGTCACCAATTTTATTCAACATAAGACCTGAAATCCTAGTCAGAGCAATTAGGTAAGAAAAATAAATAAAAGCTATCCAAATCAGAAATAAGTACAATTGTCTGTTTATAGATGTTTTAATCTTATATAAAGAAAATTCTGAAGATTACCAAAAAACTGTTAGAACTATAACAAAACTCAGTAAAGTTGCCAGACAGAAAATCAGTTGTGTTTCTGTTACTAACAACAAATTATCTGACAGATAAATTAAGGGGGAAATCCCAATTACAGTAGGACCAAAAAAGAATAAAATATTTGGAAATAAATTTAACCAAAGAGATTATGATATTGAGGTTTATTTTCAGGTTTTTACCTAGTGTTCCTGGTTCATAACTCCCTCCCCAAGGCAGGCCATAGAAACTAGAATTTCTCTTCCCAAGGTAGATCATTGAAACTCTAGTCTATCTCTGCCTTTCTGTCTTTCAGAGCTGGCCACAAACAGATTCTTTGAACCACCTTTGTCCAGTGATTGGTTGTGTCATAAGACCCACCTCATTCCAAGAGGGCTCCTGCCCCATACCTTGGGGAAGAAATGCTGCAGACAGAGATTAAGATGGATAGATAGACCTTCCTGGGCTTCCCCATCCAGTCTATTGGCAACCATGCCTATGGTGTGAAGTCACCATGAAAACCCTAAAGGGGAGGGTTTGGAGAGCTTCCAGATAACCAGACACGCACATCCAGGGGTGCCTGAATGGTGGTGCCCCCAGAGAGAGCATGGAAGAAGGATGCTCTGTACCCCTCCCATGTAAGTATTACTCTGAGTTCTGTGAGCCTCTCATGCAAATTAAACCCAGGAGTGGGTTGAGAGAAACCTGATTAGTCAGAAGAACAGGTAAATGAAGCTGAGGCTTGCAATTGATATCTAGAATGAGAGGGGTTGGCCAGTCTTGGGGACTGAACCCTCAACCTGAAGTATCTTATGCTATCTCCAGGTAGACAATGTTAAAACTGATATGAGTTAGAAGATACCCTGCTGTGGAGTCCTCTCCTACAAAGCTGATTGGTAGCTTGTTAGTAGGGAGAAATCCCCACACCTTTTGAGTTCACAGAAGTCCTCTGCATTGATTATGGTATGAGAACAGAGGAAAAATTAGGCAGTTTGATTTTCCTGACACACTTAGGTGAAAGATTTGCATACTGAAATCTAAAACATTGATTAAAGAAATTAGACACAAATAATGAAAGATATGTCATATTCATGAATTGGAATTAAAATTGTTAGACTGATTATACCACTTGCTACATATTGGATCTTGAAAGTCCCCAAAAGGCCCATGTTTTAAGTTAAGGCTTGGTTTCCAGGGTGGTGATGTTGGGAGGTGGTAGAACCTTTGAGAAGTGGGACCTTGTAGAAATCCTTAGGTCATGCTCTTGAAGGGAATTGTGGGAACCCAGCCTCTTCCTCGTTGTCTTTTGCTCCCTGGCTTATGATGTGAGCAGTTTTGCTCCACCATGATACACTGCATCACCGTGGGTCCCAAACAATGGGGCCAGTTAATCATAGACTGGAGCATTAAAAGATGTGAGCCAAAATAAACCTTCTCTCTTTATAATTTAATAATCTCAAGTATTTCATTATAGTAACAGAAAGTTAATGCATTACTCAAAACAATCTACAAATTCAGTACAATCCCTGTCAAAACTCTAATGACAGGCTGGAGCGGTGGCTCCTGGCAAGTGTGAGGACCTGGGTTCAAACCCCAGCACCATGTACACAACTAAGTGTTGGAGTAACTAGGGCCATGTGGAAGACTGAATAAAGTTGTTTCTCCCTTTCTCTGTCTCTCTCTCTCACTGTCCCTCTCTCTTAAAAAAAAAAAAACTTTAATAACATTTTCTTTTTTTTTTTAAGAGGGACAGAGAGAATCAATTTTATTTAGTTTTCATTGCTCTGACACTTCATTGTGTACTTGGTGCTGGGATTCGAACCTGTGACCTCACGCATGCCAGGCAAGCACCATAACCGCTGAGCCACCGCTCCAGCCCTCTAATGACCTTGTTTTCACAGAAATAGAAAAGATAATCTCCAAATGCATATGGAAGCATAAAAGACCCCAAATAGCCAAATTAGTCTTGAGAGAGAATAAAACTAGGGGCTGGAGCACTAGATCAGCAGTTATGGCACTCGCCTGGCATGTGCAAAGGATGCAGGTTCAAACCCCATCACCATGTACACAACGAAGTGTTGGAACAATGAAAGTCACGCGAAAAAATTAAAAATAAAATTGATTCTCTCTCTCTCTCCCCCTCTCCCTTTCCCTCCCTCCCTCCCTCACTCTCTTAAAAAAATGAATAAAACTAAAGCTAGATGCATTACAAATTCTGATTGTAAATTATGTTACCAACTATTGCAGTCAAAACAGTGTAGTACTGGCATAAAAGTAGGTACATAGTCCAATGGAGCAGAATTCAGAGCCAAAAAATAAACCCACAGTGTACAGTCAGTTTTCAATAAGGATGCCAAGAACACATGTGGGAAGCGGGTGATCTCAGTATGTGACATCGGAACACCAAATATCCACATGCAAAGGAATGAAATTGGGCACTTGTACCATACATCAACTCAAAGTGGATTAAAAACGTAAACCTAAAACCATAAAATGCCTAGGATAAAAGTCAGGGGCAAAGCTCCTTGCTATTGGTCTTGGCAATAATTTTTTGGATAAAACATCAAAAGTACTGGCAACAAAAGCAAAAGTAAATGTGACTGCATACAACTACCAAGTTTCTACACAGCAAGGAAGCAACCAAAGAAATTAAAGTGCAAAAAATGGGATGGGAGAAATATTTGTAAACCACGTATATGATAAGGAATAAATATCTACAATGTATAAGAAAAACAACTGAATGGCAAAAAAGGGGGAAATACTTGATTTTAAAGTGGACAAAATACCTGGATAGATATTTCTCCAAAGAAGACATACAGGTGACCACCTGGTACATGAAATAGTGCTCAGATTACTAATCATCAGAGAAATGCAGATCAAAACAGTAACAAAATGTCATCTTACCTATTAGTATGGCTGCAACTAAAGGGACAAGAGATAACAAGTATTGACAAAAATGAGGAGGAAAGGGATCTTCACGCACTGTTGATGCGCATGTAAATTGGTACTGCTGTTAGGGAAAATAGTATGCAGGTTCTTCAAAAACTTAAAAATAGAATCAACCATACAGTAATCCCCATTGGCAGGTATATCTGGAGAAAAATGATATCAGTATTTCAAAGAGATATTTTCATTTCCATGTATAATGTGGCATTATTCACAATTGCCAATATATAGAAATAACTTAATGTCCAGCAACATATGCAGAGATAAAGAAATCGTAACATATCAATACAGTGGAATATTATTGAACTTTTAAGAAAAAGTAAGGAGGGCTGGAGCAGTGGCTCAGTGGTTGAAGCACTTGCCTGGCAAGCACAAGGACCTAGATTCAAACCCCAGCACCACATACACAACTAAGTGTTGGAGAAACAAAGGCTAAATGAAAAAAAGAAAGAAAAATCTCATCATCTCTTTCTCTCAAAAAAAAAAAAAAAAAAGAAAAAAGAAAGAAAGCTTGCCATTTACATGAGTGGACCTGAAGTTTATTACGCTAAGTGATATATACCAGATACATAAAAATAAATGCTGTAATATTTCACTTCAATGTGGAGTCTAAAGCGATTGAACTCATAGAAGCAGAGAATAGAATGATAGTTGCCAGGAGGAGGAAGAAATGATATATCTAAGGCCAAATTACATTGTTATATCATATGCATGTACAAATACGTAAGAACACATCCCACCATTATATACAACAGAAATGCACCAATTTTAAAATATGAGGAAAAATAAAGTTTATGAAGTTTTAGTTTTAGGTAAGTACATTCTGGTATCTACCATACTGCATAGAACCTATAGCTAACAATATTTATATTTAGGAACTGCTAAGAGGGTAGATCTTAAGTATTCTTACCCACATACATCATCATCATCATCATCATCAAGGTGGTGGGAGGAAACTTTGGGAAGTGGTGGATAGATTCATGGATTTGATGGTAGTGATAGCTTCTTAAGTGTATGCTTATTCTTAAACTTATCAAGGTGTATATTAAATATTTCATCTTTTTACATATCAGTCATATCTTAAGGATATGACTTTTTCCTTGATATGCTACAATTTCTTTTAAGGTAAAAAAAGAAAGCATGTAACATAATTTCATGGATTTTCTGTAGTGGATGTAACTTTAGAAATTCAGGTATTACAAAAAGATAGGTGGCTACAGCAGTGGCTCAGTGGTTATGGCACTTGCTTGGCAAGTGCGAGTATGTGGGTTCAAAACCCAGCACCATGTACACAACAAAGTGTCAGAGCAACAAAAGCCACATGAGAGGCTAAATAAAACTAAGTCGGTCTCGCTCTCCCTCTCTCCTCCTCTCTCTTAAAAAGTATAAAAATAACAGATAGGTTATGGGAAGGGCCATTTATTGTTTGATTTCTTTGCAAACAAACTACTTAGTACTCTCTTTACTATATAGATACAAAGAATTTGATACATAATTTTATTTGACTCAGTGTATCTCTAGTTTACAAGAACTTCAAGTTCAATTACGTAGAAATCAAATAACTGTTTAAATTTGAAGGCAGGGAACAGAAAGGGATAGAATTCCAAATTAATATATCCAGAACACATAGAAGCTTATGATTTTCACAAAGTCAAGGAGAGACAACTTTCTCTGGCATTTAAAATTATGAACACCTTTAGGTCTTGACCATCATTCTCATAAAGGATGAGAAATAACTCATTTTCTTGCTAGTTAGTGCATGGGAGAGAGCCTTGTCATCAGTTTTTTCAAGAAAGAGCCAACATTTCATTAACAGCATCTTATTATCTCCAACTCTTGTACAGTTTCCGAGAGGCAGATTATATTCTGTTGCTTTTAGAGAATATATAAAGTTGTATCCACTTAAAGCTTTTTCTCCTCATAAAGTCATTATCCAAATATGACTGAAATGTAATTTTACTCAAGAAAGAGCTCACAGTTTCTAACTAAGGAGTGTCAGAGCTTAGAATTCTAGTTTTAAAAGGGGATTGGGGCAAGAAGGTGATATTATGGAAACAATGTTGGTTTTGGAAATGGGAGACCCACGCTTTCATCTTGAGTTGGTTATTAACTAGCAATGTGAACTAGGGTGACTTGCGTGACTTGCTTTACACCTATAAATCTCAGTTGATTCTTCTCTAAACTGAGGGAATTCGATTAGGTGATTTGATCTTTCAATTGATTCTGTGAGGAAGGGAGGGATTTCTTTCTTTGCCTTCCATAGATGTATTTATCTAGTAAGAAAATTGTCAGAGGAAAATGAGATGAGTTGTGTGGGTATCTAGATGAGCATCTATTGACTTGGAAGTGAGCACCCATAAAGCCCTGACAGTTCTGTGTTTTACAGCCCTTTCCTCTATATTAGGAGGAGGTAGAAGGATCTAAGAGTGTTCTTTTTGTTCGCCGAAGGTTTTGGCATATATATCAGCTTGAATTGGTGTGCATCTGGCTATAGTGTACTGTTTTGCTAGTCTGGAAATTCATAGCTAACTTAGGGATTTTATGTAGCGTTTGCACTCTCTATTCTGTATCAATCACTGACAGACTCATTGTTTTATAATGTACTTCTCCGCAAGCTGTTTGCGACTCATCGCCTGCCTTGCTTTATAGTCTATAAATATTTAATTCTTTAATAAACTGCTTATATGTAATATAAAATGACTGATGCTATTCTCTCTCCCCTCTTTTTAATAGTGCTACTATTTGCAAAACAATTCTTTTTTCTCAATAGCAATATGTTTCATAAATGTTTGACTTTCCTTTTTCTAAGTAGCAATTTATTCTGAGAAGTTGAGAGAATGACAGGCAGAAAAACAGACCCTTGCTCTTGGGATTGCAGTATAACTCTTCCCTTGTCCTCACCCTTTCCAAGCTGCAAATTGATGGTGTAAAGAAGATGGACTTTGGAATCGTGGCAGAGAACAATCACCTATCTCTCTACAGACCCATGTGCAAAACAGCCTTCAAATTTTAGACTAAATGTATGTCTACAATGAGCAAATACAGTTCCCTCTGCTCTAAACATGCTTTGTTTAGAGAAATCATAAAAGGTAAAAATAATATAACAACCCCTTAGTTTATTGTTTTATAACTTTGCACTTTAATTTTGAATGTTGGCTGATTTGCTTTATGTGCCATGAAATGATTTTCAATATTTAATGATTTCATTTTTAAAATCAGATAAGCCAAACTTGTATTGAGTGCTTATTGTGTGCCATGTACAGCTGTTTAGTATGTTTTCAAGGAAAATCCTGTTATTTTTTGATATTTCAGTATAATTTATAAAACCCTACACATCATGAACTCCCTAGGGGAAGGGAGGGAGGATGAATTGGCAAATTCCAGAATAAAAACCATTTCTTCAATACCAGCTGCATTTGGAGAAAACCTGAGGCAAGTGGGGGGTAGAACATTTGAGTTTAAAAATATTGATTTATATTCTGCTTTCACCATGAATTAGCTATTTAAGCTTATTACCAGCATTTCTTAACTGCAATATAGGCATAAAAGATTATGTAGGTTATGTAAACACCTGGCGTATAATGGGCCTTCCAATAATGTTAATTCCTTGTCTAAATGTTCCATTCCATCTGAAGAACGACATCAAGACAAAATAAAGATGAATGTTCTAATGCAAAGATGGTTTTAATTTTATGTAAATAGGCACGCTGTTCCATTTGTTGATGTTGGAGTGATGGGTTACTTTAGGCAATGAACACTTGAAATTGAGGCTCCTTGTTTAATTGCAGCACATATTTGTGAGGAGATTCATTAGGATCTTTTGCTCTTGAACAGAGGTGTTTTATGCAAAACTGTTCAGGTCCGTCTTTTATCCTTTTTCTTATCATCTATATGATCGATACAAGTGAGGTAGTTTGCTTATGTAGCTCAGATTATTCCAGCCTCACGTGCTCTGTATTTTGGTCTATTATATATGAAATGATTCCTTATTTGACAGATATCATTTCAGTTTCTTTCATTCAACATTCATATCACAAATGTGCTTCTATTTTATTCTTCCTAAACCAAAATTGCTTGTGATGTCCTTAGTATAACTTTCTACACTATTTAAACATCATAAATTTAAACTGGCATAGTTATAATCTCAGGTTTTTCGACTGAGTTCCATTTTCCTTGGACACACTGTGTCTTCACTCCTGGAACAGACTTTTATCTCTCCCTGTCTCTCCTTCTGACTTGATCTATGATAATGGACCAGTCTTTCTCTCATATCTGATTATTTACTTTGCATATTAATTTTGTTGACATGTTATTAATCAATGAAAAATAACATTAGTAGTATTATTTATTGAATTCTTATTATATGTCATGAATTAATTTAGGATATATAAATTTTTTTTCATTTAATCTGACTCTACAGAGTCAGAATTCCTAAATCACAGATGAGGAAAATGAAGTGTATACAGGTTAAGTAGCTCACTCAAAATTGCACATCTAGTAAATAGAATAAAACTAGGATTCCAGCATAGATACTGTTGATTCCAAAGCATGTGCTTTGCTATATTGCCTTTTTTTTTTTTTAAAGAGAAAGGGACAGTGAGAGAGAGAGAAAGAGAGAATCAATTTTATTTAGTTTTTCATGTGGCTTTCATTGCTCGGGAACTTTGCTGTGTACGTGGTGCTGGGGTTTGAACCTGTGTCCTCGCGCATGCCACTGTATCCAGCGAGCCACAGCTCCAGCCCGCTACATTGCCTTTTGGAAAGGCAGAAGACAAGAAGAAAAAAAATGCTTTCTTTTTTAATTATAAAGTGATACTCGTAGTCTTTCTCCATTTTGAAGGTACCACTATTCATGAAGAAAAAAGTGGTATTCAGTTCTTGTGATGCTTTTAAAAAGAAACTATATATGTGAAAGTACTTTGTACATGGGAAAAGACCGAGACTAGTGTGTTGTAATTATAATATGGGAACAAGTTTGAAGCACTTTTATTTTAACCCTCAATAGTTATGGCATTTTTATCCCAAATACAAGTTTATCTTGCTCTGTGTAATAAAAGACTTCCTGAAAAATTGTATTTTTTATGAATTAAAAAAACACCATTTTAAATGCACAAAGGAGCCTATTTATACTGGTGATGCCTATAACAAAGTAAAAAAATTATTTGTAATGTGTCTAGTTCCCTAATTAGGTATTCTTAATCTTTAATTTTTTTCATTTTTAAAGGAGGGTATTCTAGGGCTGGAGAGGTGGCTGGGCAGTTACGGCACTTGCCCAGCATGCACAAGTACATGGTTTCAAACCCCAGCACCCATGTATATAACTAAGTGTCAGAGCAACAAAAGCCATGTGAAAAACTCAATAAAAATTGATTCTCTCTCTCTCTCTCTCTCCTCTCACTGTCCTTATCTCTTTAAAAAATGAAATAAAATTTAAAAAGGAGGATATTCTTAAATAGTGTTAACTCATGCCTGTAATCTCTTGAAATATTGCCAGAAAGACATTATGGGATAGCTGCTAATGTGTCTTTGAGGCCAAAAATTATCATAATTAGAACTAGCATTACGGGGCTGGAGCGGTGGCTCAGAGGTTTCGGTGCTTGCCTGGCAAGCACGAGGACCCGGGTTCAAACCCCAGCACCACATACACAACTAAGTGTTGGAGCAACTAAGGCTGTGTGAAAAACTAAATAAAGTTGTTTCTCTCTTTCTCTGTCTCTCTCACTGTCCCTCTCTCTTTAAAAAAAATTTCTTAAAATAAAATAAAAAAATAAAATAAAATAGAACTAGCATTACAAATCCTTAGGTCTGTATTAATCTAAAACTTGAACTGTATTCCCTTTACATTGATATTCAATAAATAAGGACAACCAGATGTATTTCATTAGGAAAGAAAGTAAATTATTTATAAATTATCATGTATTTTATATGTGCATTGAACACACACATTTTACAATACTCAGATTCAGAAAATTCAAGAAGAGACCATGAAATATTCTTTGTTAACTCTCATTCATTTTCAAATAAGCTAACATTTGATCCTTCCTATAAAATAGTATTTTTCTATGTTTCTTACAAAGGAACAAAGGAAACTTTAAGATCCTCTTTGGTAATTTATTAATCAGTAACATAGGATTTTTCAGTTCATTAAACTAAATTCTTTGTAAGTATTCTTAAAATTTATTAACCCTTTATTTTAACCTTCTGGAAAATACTATTATTGCTGCATGCAAAGCTATGAAATACTTATGTTAGTATCTATCTACAAACATATAGAAGCACACATAAGCATTGCAGTAATTAGTTGAAAATCACACATTAATCCCAAAGTTGGCCATTTGTTTGCAATGATATGGCATTCTGACTATGGACATAGCACTCATTAGTGACTATGTAATGTCAATAAGGCAAAGAATTTCAGTGGGAATATGAAAGGAAGCATCTGGGTAAGCATAAAAGTAAGAATCAGAAATAATTGCTTAGGACACATATTCTGCAATTTAGTGGGCCAAATAAATAATACAATCAGCCCTCAGCATCCATCAGGACTACATCCATGGATCCAACCAATCACAGATAAAAATATTCAGAAAAAAATTCATTTGTACTGAACACGTACAGAATTTTCCTTGTCATTATTCCTCACACAATACAGTATAACAACTATTTATGTATCATATATATTATATTAAACATTATAAGCAATCTAAAGATGATTTAAGGTATACTGGAGGATATGCATAGGTTGTATGCAAATACTATGTCATTTTATCTAAGGGACTTAAGCATCCATAAATTTTAGTATTCTCTGGAGGCCCTGGGATCAGTTGCCCCACAGATACCAAGGAACAGTATATATTAGTAATCCTGATTCAGATCCTTAAAATAGTACAAACTCAATATATAAAGATCATGTGGCATCAACTATTCAAATACTCTAAATCTCATTCTTCTAAAAGAAGAATTTCTGATAGAGTTATGGGTTTGCATTGTAAGTAATCTCTATTCTCAGTAGGAAGATATTATAGGAAAACTAATTACATGGCCCTAATTTTGATCAATACAGAAGAATTTCTTAGACAGATGGAAAATTTTTTTAACTTTTAAAGGAAGTAGTCATTTAATCCTAAAGGTAAAACATACAGAACTGGTGAATATTTGACATAATATGACATGCATCCTATAGCTACCTGTCCAAGAAATTAGCCCATAGCCACATATTTAAATTTAATTAAAATTAAATAAAACTAAAGTTGTAAGGTAGCTCATGTCTACCCTACTGAAGGAATTTCTTTGGACAGTGCTACCATTGCGTTTATAAAGGCAGATTTTAAGGAGCTGGAGTGGTGGCTCAGCAGTTATGGTGCTTGCCGGCATGCGCAAGAATGCAGGTTCAAACTGCAGCACCACGTACACAATGAAGTGTCAGAACAATGAGGACCACGTGAAAAACTAAATAAAATTAGTTCTCTCTCTCATTGCCCTCTCCATCTTTAAAATTTTTTTAACATATTGAGATTTTTAACATATTGAGATAAAGGGTAAATAAAACTTCATGGACATAACCTTTGAAAAGGAAAATCACTTAAGAAAAATGTGAGATTTTCCAAAATAAAATTAAAATTACATATCATATTAAATTATAATTGGCCTCTTGTCTATATTTAAAAACCAGTTTTTAGAGCAGGAGTACATTTGTCAGTTTCATTGTGGTATGTAGCAGATACATAGGAATTTCATAAGTAATTGATGGTTAAAATGAAGAAATTGTTAGGAAAAATATAAGAGCAATGTTATTTGATGAAATTTAGGTAATGACTATTAAAAATATGAAGGACATAATAGGATCAAAATTTGGGATTTGCTTCTAGGAAAATGTAAAATAGGTGCTACTGGATTTTGATGTTCCATTAAGAGAAAGGAGAGTATTGAGAGAGAGCATAGAAATTATTCTTCAAATCCTTTTCTGTCTGTCTCATCTCCCCCACCCCATCTCTCTGTCTTCTTTTTCAGGAGTAATGACCTTCAGATAAGAAAAGACAAAACTAACATTGGTTAGTGGGTTAGAAGCCCACAATTTGGCAGAGAGAGTAAAAGAAAACAAATACTTTTTGTAATTCAAGTCTTCTATATCAGATATGTTACTTTAAAAGGTATGAGAATTTGCAGTTGAGAGTAAGAAACTACATCTGCAGTTAAGCATAAGGAATTTCAGGTGATTTGAGAAAATATACAGATGGAGTAAAAGCCTGAATAAGAGGGGAAAAAAATCCCAATTTTTAAAAATATTAACTTTAAATTTAAAAATAAACTACTTAAAAGTTACCTTTATAAGCACTTGGAAAAGAAAATTTTGATCTCTAGGAATAAAAATGACTTCACAAAGAACTCATTTTCCCCATTTCCTTTTCTGATGGCATTATTTCAGAGGAATTTTATATTAGGAGTGTTTCTCAGAGTTGTGGTTTACCTTGCCCAGAATAGTAAACTACGAAGCTGGGGGGAATTACAGTGAAAGCCAATTGGAGCTTTCAGCAATCTCGCAGTGCTGAGGAAATAGCATTCAGAGATCTGAATTGTCAAGGAAGTAGGACCTGGGGGATGAACAAGATGTAATCTGAGCCTTACAGAAACTGTAATCTAGCTTCAAGTAAATTCACTTTTTTATTGGATTGAGGTGATCTGGTGTTGTTCTATGCTACTGCTTTCAGAAGATAGGGTAAATTTTTCTTCAAAGGAAGATATCATTCAAAGTCTCTAAAAATTTTCACATATAATATCTGGCATCCATTTAGTGCTTTACAAGAATAAACAGGACCAAAAGGGAGGGGGAAGCAGACCCATAGTGAACCATATTTTAAGTTACCAAATAAGGCTTTTTAACTTCAAAATGAAGTATTTTGGAAGACACAACAACTGCAGCTTATGAAAAAGAAAAAAGTTAAATGAATACTGCGCAACTAAAAAAATACAGTAATGTAAATTAAATCATTAGAAACAATTGAATAGAGAATTGTTGAACTGTATGATAGATCAGAATAAAAAAATCCACACCAAGGCATGAATAAACAAAAGATGACTGATAAACAACATAACATACATAGGTGACATACAGAAATGCCTAACATAGGTATAACTGGAAACCTACAAGGAAAAAAGAGATTGTAGTAGAAGTCATGTTCAAACTGATAGTGATTAACAATTTCTGAAAGGGAAGAAATATGTCAAGCCACAGATATCCTATTTAGGATAAATTAAAACGAAAGCATGCTTAGACACATCAGTAAAACGACAGAAGGTGAAAGATGAAGAGAAAATATTAAGCAAAAGGAGAAAAGGCACTTAACTCCTAACAAGTAACGATAGGACTGGCAGCTGACTTCCCAACAGGAACAATGGAGCAAAGAGGCAGTGGAATGGCCTCTTTTTAAATACTGGGAGAAACTAACCGCCAATGTAGAACTTTACATTTGGTGAAAATTTCCTTCCAAACTTGAGATGACTTAAGAGATAAACAAAAACTAAGAGAACTTAGCAGACCTGACCTACAGGAAACATCAAAGGGCATTCTTTAGGTTAAAGAAAAGTGAACTTGGAAAGAAGCATGAAAGTGTAGGAAAATAAATACCTAAGGTATCTTGACTGCATAATAGAAAAATGAAAATATCCTGTGAAATTGAAAATAAACAATAAGCACATGTCAATAATAACACAAAAGAGAGAAAATAAAATTATACAATTACTGTTTTGTTATTGCCTGGGAGATGATGAAAGTGCTAATTGATGAAGTAGTAAGTCAGAGATGCATGTTATATTAGGTTAACATGTAGTAGTAAAATAATGTATTAATATCAACCTAATGGAGAAAATAGACAAGAAATTATTTTCATTCTCTCTCTTCAGTGCTGGAAATTGAACTCACAGCCTCACACATATAGGCAAGTGCTCTACCACTGCATCACACACCCAGCCCAGGAAAAATAAATTATATTAACCCAAAAGAAGGCAAAAAAAGGAATGAAATAACATAAATATGGTAAAACAAATGGGAGAAAACACAATAAGGTGATATGTATAGAATTCAAAAAATATCAGTAATTACATTAAATATAATGCAATGATTCAGTTCTTCAGTAAAAAGAATTGTCAGATGGATTAAAAGGTAAAATCCAATTAGGAAACAAGAAACAGACAAGTTTAAAGCAACAAGATAAAGAATTTCTGCTCTACTAAAATATAATTCAAGCAACTATATTAGTGTTAAAGTAGACTTTAAAACAAAAGATAAATATGTGTATGCATAGCATTATTAAAGTCTTAATCCAACAGAATGAAATCATCATTCTCAATTTATGTGCACTTAATAAAATAGCCACAAAATATATAAAGCAAAAATTTACAAAACCAAAAGTCTGTACACAAATTCACATTGTGTTATAACACATAAACCTGTCTTGGGAACCAACAGAACAAGTATGCAAACAGAGAAAAAAACAGATCACAAACACTGTAGGGGACCTGCACAACATAGCCATCAGACATAATGTAGATATGTGGATAACGCTGCACCTACCATGGTGGGATGCAATCTATTCAAATGGACATTTACCAAAACAGGCCACATAGCAAATCTCAAAAACAATGAACAGACTGAAATTATTTAGGGTATTACTGAGCACAGAGATCTGGAAAACAATTTTACAAGTGCTGGAAATCAGTAACAGTAGATAATTAAAAATTTTGTGAATCCCTAAAGATTTACAATTTAAGTTGTGTACTTCCAAATACCATATAGGCCACAGAGGAAATTCCGATCTAAATTAAAAAGTATTTTGAACCAGATTTTAGTGAAAATATGAGAAGAAAACCTGGGCATTGTATCTAAAGCCATGCTTAGAGGAAGATGTATAGTCTTTAAACATAAACTTAAAAACAAGGCTAAAAATCAGTAATATGATGACCTCAATAAGTTAGAAAAAAATGGAAGGAAGGAGTAAGAACAGAATTTAACTAGATAAAAATCTAGTGTAACAGAAATCTGTGTTAACAAAGAAAATCAGCAACAGTAAAACAGTAGTATTTTCTTCTCAAATGCACCTGGAATCTTGAAAAGATGGGACATAGAACAAGTCTTGAGTTGAAATTATACAGAATATATTCTCTGAACAAAGTGGTATTGAATCGAGAAATCATAGAAAATAACCAAATGCTTGGAAACTGAACGACACAATTCTAAATGATAAAGAAATGGCAAGAGAAGGTTTGTTTTAATCTCAACTATAGGTTAATGAATATACATCCTATGAAAGCATGTGGGATGCAAGTAAAGCAATCCTTATAGGAAAATGTATAGCTTTTCACATCCATATTAGAAAGGAAGTGTAAAACGGTCTAACATTCTACCTTGGGAACCTAGAAAAAGAGAAGTAAATTAAATCTGAAGTAAATAGAAGAAAGTAAATTATAAAATTGAGAGTAGGAGTCAAAAGAAAATCAGTAGCTAGAATTTTTTGGAAAGATTAATAAAATTGATTTTTAAAAGATTGAATTGATAGAGAAAAAAAAACACAAATCACCAATATCACAGATGAATAAAATGACACCACTAAAGTTCTCACAGATCAAAAAAAGGAAAATAAGATATTATGAACAACAATTTCAATTGATGTGATAACTAAGATGAATGAACAGTTTTTCTAAAAAGAATACAGCTTACTAAATTTGACATAAAAATTTAAAATCTGAATAGTCCTAGATAGTTTTTAAAATCGATCACTAATGCTGATAGCATTACTAATAATTGCATACAACATTTAAGGACAAAATAATAATAAGCTTCTTTTTCAGATTGTTGAGGAGGGGCATTCTCCAGCTCATTCTATGAAGGCAGCAGATCCTAATAATAATACCAAAGTCATTACAAGAAAAGAAAATTATAGACCAGTATCTCTCAAGCACATTGATTTTAAAACCCTGAACAAAATTTCAGCAAGACATGTAATATATAAAAAGGTGAATACATCATGGTCATGCTGGGACTGGCCCAGGATAGCAGAGCTGGTTTCACATGAAAACCAGTCATCATAATTCACTGGTTAATAGATTAATTAAGCTATTATTTGTTTCAATAGAGTCAGAAAAGACATTTATCAAAGTTAAATAACCATTCATGGTTTTTTAAAAAAAAGACCTTAGCAAGTAGAAGTAGAAACCTTAAATGTGATAACACATTGGGTAGTGATAAAGTCTTTATCCTCTAAGATCATGAACAAGGCAATGATGTCCCCTAAAATGTGAAATAAGTCCAGGATGTTCCTTCCCATCACTCACAACTTCTATTCAACATTATACTAGATGTCCTCACTAATGAAGTAAGCTAAAGAGAAAAAAATATTTGGCATAATTACTGGAAATGTAGACAGTAAGCTGTATATCCAGGATGAATTTATTATGTTTGCAGAAAATTATGAGGAATCTTGTATAAAAAATTTGTGTCAAAAACAGGAGAGAAAATATATTAATATCATATTAAAATATTGAAATCTGGCCATAATGTAACATCTGGAAGGAGGAACATGAAATTGGTAGTAGTAATTACTTACATGGGGGTGGAGTTAGGCACTCAGGCTAAAAAGGACACAGACTTTCTCCTGTCTCCATTAAGTTATCAATATTTGTACATAGTTAATTTATAAACTATTTTAAAATATGGTATTTTAAAAGTCTGAAGTTGGCATTGCCTCATCAGTGTTTAGATAATGAGCACTTTTCAGTTCCGGTAGCCCTCTTATACAAACCATGACAGAACTCTGTTACCAGAGCACAGGTGTCATGTGACAGAGTCATCATTTCCAAATTATGTTTATGGACTCTTTTCATGGATCTGTCATCCACTAATGATTGCAGATCATTTACGATCTGTTCACAGTGGATGCCTGTTGAACACTCTCACCAAACTCTTTACCTGCAGCTATTCAGTGGTAACAATGAAAACTGAATATTTGTTTCCCTTATTTCTGTCAAATACTAAACAACACACAGCAATAATAATAACAGTAGTAATAGAAGCTAACATTTATCTAGTTCTTGTTATGTGCAGATTCTGCACTAAATTCTTTGTATTTCAGTATTTACTAGCCGTAATTCTGACAACAGAGGCAGAAAGGATAAGAGGTTAAAAACCAGAATAATTAAAACTAGATAGCCATTCTCAAAATAACCGTCTGTATTCTGAGGTTTGGCACACTGTAACAACAGTTAAGAATCCTGTGACAGTTAAGAACTTTGTGTGTGTATATGTTAAAAGAGACTCACAAATGGAAGTGTTGGAGATTATAGGCGAAGAGCTGCAGAATTTAGAACATACTTTTAGAGTCCAATTCTTGATCAGCCTTATGCCATCAAATAGAAATTTGCAGACCAAAGCTGTCTTCAGGTAATTTAAACCGAAGTACAACATTGTTTTAACCTGAATTATGAAAATAATTTTAATTATATCCACCTGACTACAGGAAAAAAACAAATTCTCGTTGTGACTGTTGCATCTTACTTTGGCTTTCTTTGTTAATCCTTTGAGACCATGAATAATGGTCCAGTATTTTATCAGTTCTGAATTCACACAATAAGTTCATTCACTATTTGTCTATTTCTCTTTGTTGTAAACATGCACTAATCCACAGTCATAATTTCATCATTCTGAAAATGTTAGACAACCACAGTATTCATTACCCTGAGAATTAACCAACATAAGAATTATCAGGCCTCCTTAAGCACCCACATGATTCCACCTGCTCTTTCGCAACGTACACTCTGATCACACCAAGAATTCCCTCTTTCACAAATACCTGGACCAGGAGGTACTCTACTGCATCCCCAAATTAGGAGTAGCCGTGCTTTGGCTTCTGAGCTGTAGACAGCTGGGGGGAGTGGGGACAGGCAAGTTGCGCGGCTTTCCTCAGCCCAGACCTAGAAGGGCCTGTCCCAGTGCCCATCTTGGTAAACCCTGATAGCTCTCTGTATCAGGAGCCCACACCTAGAACTAACGAAGCAAAGGTGGTTTCTGAAAACCTCCTGTCCTACAAAATGCCATGCAGTGGCTCTGAATATGCTCCTCTTCATGTATTCTCTCTTCTCCCCTCCCTTCCATATCCGTGCCCTTGTTTAGTTCCAGTTTCCATTAGAAATGCTATTTGGGCAGCAAATTTCACAGATTGGATCCATCTCAATGCTGCCATGCAAAGAAAACACATCTGTCTGACTCTTCATTTAAAATCAGGAAAAAATTGAAGTAGCAAAATGCTGCAGTCGCTCTGAGCCGTTTCCTAACGAACCTGTTTGTCCCATGAGCTGCAGTGAGGAGCTTCTCCTGGGTGAGAATTCCTTATGCATATTAATATTATGCATGTTTTCCATGTGACTCCTTCTGACTTGCCCTCACCCCATCTTCTGAATTCATTTAAATAAAAATAATTTATGTGGACATTCCTTCAGTCAGGATTTTCTCTCCTCCTTTCTTAAAGACATCCATAATATTTCGTTGATGCTTTTCGTCTAAACCAAGTCGTTATGCTTTTGCATATCATTAGGGCTTTATAAAGAACAACAGCGACATCTGCATGTACCGCAGCGCCAAGGAGATAGGAAAAATCCCAAAAACAAAACTCTGTATTAGCTTGGAGGCGGTCTAGCTCTGTCTCCCTACCAGCTCCTGCCACCACCGTGGATAGGAGTAATTGTACAGTGTAATCACATCATGCCTCATCTGAATATTCATAGCAGAGACAAAGCTTTAGAGAATAAGGGAGGAGCAGGGATAATTTAAATATAAAACAGCATCTCATTTCCAAATCAAGTTGTGCCAGTTAAACTGTGCACCAGGATTCAATATTAAATCAACATTGTTTTACAGTTTGGAAATTGGAAGTGAAGAAGATGGAGAAGAGAGAAGCAATGAAGAAGGGGTGACATATTCTCATTTTTGACTGAAGAAAAACAAAACAAGACAACAACAGTTGCAGAATAAAAACAGTTAAAGTGATATTTGAAGAGTCACCAACAGTGGCTAACCAGCTGCTTTTACCAGGAATGAAATAGCCTATTGAGGCAGCTTTAAAAGCCCCCAATTAATATGTTGTGCATGTATAAGACCTACAAAGAACTCACTGTATTCCTTCTCTCCCCCCAACCCCCCCCCCATACTCACATATTCCCTAACCACCACCTTGCTTTCCTGTCGGGTGCAGGGGGAAAGGATCAGAGCTACAGAATAATTGACTAATTGCTTCAAAAGTGACAACATCCCTCTTCAAAATGAAAGAACAAAAACAAACACATACAAAAAGGTGACTGTTCATTAATGAAGGGATAAATTACCGATGGCTTCTTCATTCTCTTTAGTTCATTACCCCCCAAAAGAAATATAATCCACATGTTAATATTTCTTGTCTTCATTTCTTTGTTTTTAACATGATGATCTTTATTATTTTTTAAGTGTTGGTATTTGTAGAAGCCTCTGCCACCGCATTCCCCAAAGCTACTAGTTCCAACCCACTGGAGTTTATGTTCCTTTAATTGTCTAATTCAGGATACCGCTCTGCAGGAATTAGAAGAATCCAAGGTTGTATCCAATTTCAAAGGTTTCCAAGTCATAATGATTTTAGCAAAAGTGAAGACAGATCATGGAACAAGTCCCTGTTTGAAGATGAGCATCATAGGGACCTTTTTTTCTTCCCTCTCTATCCAACTTTGTACTTCTCCTGGCTCTGAATGCCCCTCACTAACACAGTTTAATGATATGCAAATGAAATATGCATAAAACCATTCTACTGTATGATGATTAAACACTGGAGACATTAACAGCGGAGGCTTCACTCTTTGTAATAATCCTTTCCGACCATCCACTTTGATTGCGGAGTTATGGAAACCCATAGCAGTTGGCAGAGTGAAAGGGAGAGAGAAGGAAGGAAAGACGCAGGGACACATCACCCATCTCGGTGCTTCCCCCACTCCAGGAGAGGTTCCCCCCCTTTGTACAGCATTCCTATTGCTGTCTTTTGTAATCCATCCATGCAGTCGCACCAGAGCGATTAACGGGAGAAAAAAAAAAAAGAAAAAAACCTCTTTTCTCTTAATGTTTCAAAGCTCATTAGCCAAACGATTATTCCTCATTAACAGCGAAAGCTCATTCATTAAAAGGACGAATATGCCCAAAAGATGCCAGCGCGGTTAATCCTGACTCCCGTAACTGGGCTGTAAATCCCATACTACTTGTATATTCCATGCGAAAGGGACACGCGCCAATCCACATTTAAAAAAAAAAAGAAAAAGAAAACAGTTTGTGTGTTTTGTAAGATCCACAAGAGCAGCAATTAATATTCCCATTGAATGACTTTATTTTTTTGTCTCTCCCTTTTGTTTCCAGCGCCTGCCCCTGGCTCAGCGCCCAGTGCCAACAGAACACCTTTCAGGATTCACAGCAACGCAGACAACGTAAGTACCAGCCGTTCCCTGAAACCCTTTTGCAGATTTTTTTTAAACAACCACCCAAAACATAGAGACAAGCCTCTTTCCCCTTCTTCTCCCCTGCATTGTGCCACCAGGGTTTCCTCAGTAGCCCCTTCCAAATCCCTCTGCCTTCAAGTTTGTGCGTGTCTGTGTGGCATCCCTCCTCCTCCTTCACTCCCATAGTGGATCTTGTAAAAGGGCTTCAGATCGGCCCCATTCATCTCCCTGGTGATAGCAGTGAATGTAGATAAATCTCTAGCTGCCTGCTTGCTACTGGAGTATGATTTTTATTTTGTCTTCTGTGTATACCTGGGTCAAAAAGTGGGATGTGTGCACACGAGTACATGCACACACACCCCATTTCCTTCTGTCTCCTCTGCCTTCCTCTCCTTTTTCTCACACATGCATACATCCCACATAGAGTGTATATGCATAAACACACACACCTATACCCATGTCCATACCTGTAACACAAAATGCATACATCTCTAAGCGTTTAGTTCGTCTGTAAATATGTGTATTTATATACACATACGGCTTTCACGTGTCTAATGCAATTGCAGGTGCCTATCTTTTCATTGCTACCCATCTATATCTCCATTTAAATATTCCCTCTCTTCTCCCAGCAGAGGCTGTGTGCAATTGCAGTCCAAGACGTTAAAAGCGGTGTTCTTTCCTTATGAGTTCTATTTGTAGACCTTTGTGCTCCCTTCCCTGCATCTTCGGAGCTGTCAGATTGGCATCTTTCCCTGAGGTTTTCCGGATGGCAAGTGGCACCGGCTGTGGCACGCATTCATGCCGCTTCCTGTGGCATTTCTCTTCCGATGTCTGCTTTTTCTCTTTGTTTGTTGTTGACTAGGCTGAATGGTATTGTTGTTTTTTTAAGTTAATTATAAACGAAGTTGAATAGCAAACAAGCCAACTGCTTGCCCAAAAAAAAAAAAAAAAATAGCCCCACACAAGCGCCTTCTGCTGCAACAGATGCCCAGATCACCCCTGGCATGGCAAACGGGCAAGCGGTTTTGGTGGTGGTTAATTTTTTCAGTTTGTTGCTGTATTTGTTGTTTGTTTTCCCTGTTCTTTTTGATTTTTCAAGGAGTCCAGGATCCCGGCCTCTGCTTGGAACGGAACAGTGTCATGGCGGAGACGACGGCCTTTGTCTTGCTGGGTGTGAAAACATCCGCTGTGCTGGCTCCACTGCAGCAGAATCAAGTTTAAAGGAAAAAAGTGATTAAAGTCAGCTTTGTGCCTCTTTGGTGTGGAAGACCCCCAAACCCCAAGCAGCCGACTCCCAGGTCCGAGGGCTCATAGTTGGAGCAGCCTAGGCTGTGATCCTGGCACTTGCGCCTTCGGTTGCTGCTGCTGTTCGCGCTGGGGGTCTGGATAATCTCCCTTGGCTTTACCGCACTGTCTGGCCCGCATACACGGCCCGGTAACATATACCCGCTGCTGCTATCGCACGAAACTGTGGCGTTGCCCCTGAATGGATGGCACCGTGCCAACTCTTCTGCCATCCGCCCTTGCAGCTTTTTTCTTTTCTCCCTCCCTCCCCTTCTTCTCCTCCTCCCGTCGACTTGACGTTAATTAACACACGGGTTAATTGATTTTAAAAGCCGAAGAATTACAGTTAACTTTTCCCACAGGGTACAGACGCCAGCCGCTTGGCACACACTGCCTTTTGCACTGGTGCAGGGGGGCAGGGAAAGCCTGCAGCAGAACTAGCAACTGCGAGGCAGCGGTGCCTGCTTATTGGAGTAGAGCCGGCAGAAGTCGACGTGGCGCGCCTGGTCCTTCACCATGTGTGTAGCCATTATCCATCCAGCTAAATTACCACGACACCACCCTGCCTCTCTCCTCCCTTGATCTTCCAAACTAGGAAAACCCTTTAGAAGTGCACCTGGGGGGACCCTCTCCCAGACCATTTATCTCCTCCATAATGTGCTCTTTTCAGCAATAAGAAAATAACTGGTGCCTTCAAGTTGTTGGGTTTTTATTTTCATTTTTTTTTAATTTCATGAAAGAAGGAGTATACCTTCCCTAAATATCACAGCCATAGGAATTTGTTAAGGAAAAAGTTCTATGAAGTTTTTTCCCTGTATCTCAGTGCTTTGTTTTGTTCCAATTCTGCTTGGCCCAAGTGGGTTATTTATGGTGAAGGATTTCAGTGAGAAACTGGGTAGATTGTAATTAAGAACAAAATTCATACCGAAGCTCCTTGTTTTTTGTTTGTGTTTATGTGTGTATGTGTATTTGCTTTCTGCCCCTTCGCCTCAGTAAAATAAAAGCAATTGGGACATTGTAGTTGGGAAGGAGGAGGTAAGACTGGGACTTGATGCTTTCACCTCTCCATGCTTTCATTTTATTTCATTTTGTTTTTTAAAAGCACGCAGCAAGTGAAGCGACAAGAGGAATCCATTATGCAAATCATGTCACTTTGCATAACGTCTCATGACTGGAATATGCAAATGAGCTGTATAATTTATGAGTGCCAGTGTCTGTCTAAAAGTGTTTCACATAATTTACAAAGTAAGCCTGAGAGACACGAGGAAGGCAGCTCTTCCAACTCCATTGCCGGGAAAGTCCTGTATATTTTCCAAATGCCCCCTCATAATATGGTCATGTGCTTTTTAAAAGAAATGAAGGTTCTAAATGTGCTTAAAAGACAAAGATTTTCCCTCTCACACCCTTTACAAATTGATTTTTTTGCCTAAAAGTTTATAGGAAACATGGACTCTGAAACCTTAATTGTTGGTTTCAGTTTGGAAAAGATATTATTAACAGCAAATGTGCTGTTTGTTTTGGCTTTCCTTTTCTAAATCAGAAAATCTTGGAGGAGGAGATACCTTATTTGTGCGTCTGGAGTATGAAGGTGGAAGAATGGGACTTCTGTTCGATTGGGTTTTTGTGTGCCCTGCTCTGTGCAACATATAAATTATATAGCCTTGTATGCATTAGATATTGAGATGAAGAGTTCATACAGCCAGTGGTCTTATTATGAAGGTATGAGTCTGCTATCAGAGTTGTCTATAGAAGAGAAATGCTGTTCAGTAAAAATCAGGTTTTAGATGACTCCCTTCAGTTGACCATTCCATATCTCATTTTGGTGACTTTTTTGAATAGATAATCAAACAACCTTGCATTTTTCATTACAATTATGAATTCTTTGAAAGAGAAGTATAAGTTGTCATGAAAATGCATATCAAGATGACCTGGCCCTTGAAAAGATATCACAAAGACCCCTAAAGAAAGTAAATTCAAGGTCAACTCTGAAAGTTGAAGAGAGATTAGATAAAAAGGGAGAAAGTATTTTCCACATGTAGAGAATTCCAATAAATCCTGATGCAGGTGAAGAACATGGATGCTTTGAAGAACCAAAATAAGACCAGTGTAACTAGAGTGTTAGGAATAGGTTGTTGGACCTTATTAGGAATCAAATGGGATATAAGTGTGTGAACGTGTAAATTGTTCATTTGCTGGTGCCTCATCACCTATGCATTATTAATTGTGTGCACGTGTACTTAAGTTCACAGTGAGAACTAATTACTTATTAAAATATTTCCTATATAAAATATATAATTTTTCAAACTCATGCATTGAATCATTAGATATTTGAATCTTACTTCATGTGACATATTCCTTCTTTGAGTGAAGTTTTATTTTAAATAATAGCCATTTAAGAAAATAAAAATAGGAAAACACCCCAGTGAATAAGAACAGAATACAAATTCTTTTCAAGTACACATGGAACATTAAGATGGATCACCCTGTGATCCATAAAAAAAAAATTAACGAATCTAAAAATAGTTAAGTCAGACAAAATATATTTTGTGACCACAAATAAATTGAACTAGAAATCAGGAAGTGTGATATCTAGACAATCTTGCATTTTGGAAATTAAACTTATTTCTAAATGACATGGTTTTAAGAGACAGAGGGGAATTAGAGCATGTTTTTAGTGGGTAGTGAGGTAATTCTGGTTTAAGAATAAATGCATATCATTGTTACTTTATATGCATTTATGACTGTACAATAACTCAACTCCTTAATAAAAAATTTAAAAATGTTTTTAAATGGAATGAAAAAGAAAACACATTACACTTTTTTTTAAGTGAGAGGGACAAAGAGAGAGTTAGAATCAATTTTATTTTAGTTTTTCATGTGGCTTTCGTTGCTCTGACACTTTGTTGTGTATGTGGTGCAGGGGTTTGAACCTGCATCCTCATGCATGCCAGACAAGCACCATAACCACTGAACCACCACCACTCCAATCCCACATTACACAATTTCCAAGACAGGGAAATAAACTTTAATGATATATTTTAGAAATATGAAAAGTTTTTAATCAATAATCTGTGCTTAAGAGGACAATTTAGGCCCAAAACAAGTTTGAGAGGAAAACAAAAAAATCAGTCAATCTCAACCTGACTAAAAATGACACAGAAGATGCAACTAGTTGGTAGTTATCCTCATTAAATTTCATATTTTCAAGAAGGTAGAAGAAATCCAGAACATACTAAGTAGAGACATAAAAGATTTTAAAACACTCAACTTTTAGAGAGTAAAACTACCATATCTGCGGTTGAGAATATAATGGGAAAGATTGTCAGAAGATAAATATTTGAAAAGAAAATATTAGTGAACTCGAACACATATAAATAGAAACTATCCAAAATAACAGAGAAAGAAAAATAATGTTGAGCATCAGCAAGTTAGGGAACAAATTCAAATGACTCAGTACATGTGTAATTGAAGTCCTTAGAGGGAAGGTGGAAGAATTTTTCTTTATTCAAAGAAATAATAGCTTAAAATTTTCAAACTTGTTGAAAACTATAAAACTCAGTAGCAACTATATCAATACCAAGTTAAGGCATCTGAAAAAAACAAGCAAAACTATTCTGCCATATCATTACATAAAAGTCATTGCATTATCATGTCATTGTATAAAGTTAAAAAGAACATTTAAAAATCAGCCAGAGGAAAAAATGGCATATTATGTACAGAGGAACAAAGATAAGAATGACAATAGATTTCTCTTTGGTGTCAAAGCAAGCCAGAAGACGGTGAAAAAAATATTTTTAAAATACAGAAAGAAAAAAAAGTAACTTTAAAATTCTATATACTGCAAAAATATCTTTCAGAAGCAAAGGAGGAATATAAACTTTGTAAGGTATGCAGAAGCAGAAAGAACTTATCATTAGAAGACCTGCAATATAAGAAATGTTAAAGGAAGCTCCCTGGGCAAATGAAAAATTATGCCATGTGAACAAAAAGCCATGAAAAGGGTAAGTGGCACTAGTAAATGTCTTAAAACTTTTTTCATATTATATAAATGTATTTAAAGATAATTGACAAATAATAATGTATTGTTTTTATAACTTATAAATGTAAAACCCATGACAACACACAAAAGCTATTGAAGAAAACAAAGAGATGGAAGATTTCTAAGTTTTCTATACTATACATAAAGTGGTATAATATCACTTGAAGGCAGACTATAACAAGTTAAAGTTATATACTGTATCTTAAAAAAAGCTAAAATTATAGTTAATAAGCTAACAGAATGATTACCAAAAATATTCAGTTAATCTAAGACAATGAGATTGAACATTTATACTTAATCTTAATTAATTATATTCAATGTGAATTGCCTAAATACTGTAAATGTGGATTGCATAGGCAAATAGCAAGATTCAAATATATGCCCTTTATATTATACTTCCCCTGATCCAGCACAGTTAGGATTTATCCAGCATTGCTCTGCAGTTCCTATAGCATGTTCTAGCTAGGGATTGCTATACTTGGTTGGCATTAAATCTCTCTCCTCCCTTAGCAGACCCAAGATTTCTCCATGGGGCTGTGCCAAGAATTTTTTGTTTTACTTTTTTAAAATTCTTATTAGTGCACTCTAATTATGCAGAATAATGTGTTTCACTGTGGCATATTTATAAATGCAGATAGCATACATTGTTCACAACCATAATCCATCTGTACCCTTCTCTCCCCCTCCCTGAGCCCCTTCCTTTTCTCTAATAGTCTCCCTGTTACTTGCTTTTTACGATTTTTGAAGGGGTCTGTTGTTGCACTTTCATGCATATACCCCTGTTACTTTCATGTCATCTTTCTTCCTCTAGATTCCACAGATGAGGGAAAACATACATTACTTCTCTTTCTGAGTTTGATATATTTTGCTTCACAAAAATACATTTTCTGCAAACAACATGATTTTGTTCTTCTTTATGACTTAATAATGCCCCATTGTTTTATATGCCACATTTTGTTTATCCATGCCTGTTATAATGGGAATCTAGTCTGATTCTAGCTTGGCTATTGTGAACTGAGCCTTGATAAACATGGGTATGGGCATACCTCTCTGGTGCTGACTTTAATTCCTTCGGGTATATACCCAGGAGTAACTTAGCTAGATCGTGTGGGAGTTCTAGTTTTAGTTTTTTGAGGAACCTCCATACTGATTTCCACAGTGGCTGTACTCATTTACATTCCCACCATCAGTTTATAATGGCTCCTATTTCCCTCCTTCTGAACCAGCACTTGCTATGTTTTGTATTCTTGACAGTAGCTGTTCTGACTAGAGTAAGATAAGATCTCAATTTAATTTTGATTTTCATTTCCTTGATGGCCAAAGATACTGAACATTTTTTTCTTATGATTATTTCCATGCCAAGATTTGACACTAGTTATTGCTCTGTTGACCAAGAGGTAAAGTGAGGTCAGATTCTGAGAAAGGAAAGTATTGTTTGATAAGGACCTACATAATCTGAAGCTTTTTCATGGCCACAAACAAGGTAGAGTCACTATTTCCTAGTGAGGAGTCCAGAAGCCTAGAAGAGTCCAGGTAATCTCAGGGCTTTGACTGTTATAGAAGATTTGACTGGGATAAGAGAGCCTTCTCTTGAATTTTACCACTCTCATAATTAAGTCACATTCCTAATCTAACTTATTTTTGACATTTGACTTTTTGCTGTAAATTGGTGCTTAACTGACCTAACTCATGTTCTCTTTCCTCATTAAATCATTGGTGCTTAGCAATAACCACACAAACCTAGTTCTTCCTCTCTTCACCGTTGCTCCAGAATGTCAGAGTCTAGTTCATGTTTTCCACCTGTATCACATCCACATTTACCAGGGGAAACATTAGCATTTACACTATGAAAGACTGTCAGGGACTCATAGATCTTTTTCTATGTTTTCACCAATCATCCTGTTAGCCAACTGTCCTTCCTGGGGCTCCATAAAGGCAGACCCTAAAACAAAGATCTTTGTGTAATTGATATAAGACATTGTTCTTCTATTAGGAAACTCCTCCTATACAGACGACCTAATAAAGTTTCATCCCTGCATAAAAATCTTACTGCTTTTAAATCTGGTAGGCGATGCTCTATAAATATACCAAGGCCTTCTCAGATAATACCAGTATTCTTCAACACTGTAGCAGTCTCCTTTATCTGTTGTTGCCTGTTTATGCCTTTTCCACTTAATCAGAGGTACAAGTCAGCCAGCTCATTGAGAAATCCTGTGGGAGAAACATAACACAAAACTACAACAGAGGGGCAAGAAATCCATGACAATCACCTATCATGAACAACTTAGTTCTTCACTCATAAACACACAAAGACTACCAGATAGAAGAGAAAAATCAGCAAAAATGAACGAATAAAAGGAGAAAATGAATTGTTGACTCCAAAAGAAATATAGATGATGTAAGGAACAAAAGAAAACTTTTTAAGAAATTTAGTTTAAAGCATAGAGAGATTCAAGAGTATGTATATCCACCAGAGAGGGAGGAAAAGGGAGAGGGAAAGACAGAATGGATATGAACAAAGGCTTCCATGGAAAGGAGAAATCAGATCAGAAAAGAATTCTTAAAAGTTAAAATGCCTGAGTGTTAAAATTAAATAGAATTCATAGACTAACATATCATTGACTGAATTAATAATGTGAAAGGAAATTTCTGATATAGTGTTAAAAAAAAGACATGGGAATATAAATGGAAAAGAGTTGATGTATAGTTATTAATGTTTATCTTACTGTCAGTTTCCTTAAGTTTAGAGGGTTCCTTTAGCCTTAGCGTTTTCAGTTTGGAAAAGATACCTTGCTGTTTTTCTACTGTCACCCCAAAAGTCATAAACCTGTTAAACATCAATGATATCCAAAGTCCTTAAGCTGAAATGTAAAGTAACCTTTCTGTAGCCATCAATTCCCAGTACTTACATTGTTTTACCTCTGCTTCCTCTAAAGCTATATTTCTTAGAAAAATAACAACATATTGCAAGAAAATTGGCCCTAGAAACTTGCCCCCCACCCTGTTATCCTCAGTGCCCCTTTCCAAGGGTGTCTGTTACTGGAGACTAAGGGGGCACAGTGAGATTTCTGTGTATTCTTTTAAGACTTTTTCAGCTGCATAGCAACATATGCAAAATGCTGAACAAAGATGAGAATCATAGTTACCTTTCTGCATCTTGCTTTTTTAACTCGGTAATAAAGCTTTGGAATTTTTTCATGTTTGTAGCTCCATTTTGGTCTCATGTTTAACAACACAGAATGCTATGCAGTGAATGTCCACAGCTTACGGAACTATTTTCCAATTGATGAACCTGTTCTCACTATAACAGTGATCACAGTTGTGTCATCAGGTTTCATTCACCTCAGTCATGCATCTTTTCATGTTATTTAAAATTATTTTCTTTTAATCTACTGTTTTTAGTATGTTTATCCTTCCTTACTTCCTCCCGTTCAATGTAGCATTTCCAGTACACCTAATTTCTTTTATTCTTCTTTCTGTATATTATCTTTCTCTGTTAATTGTAATTTTTACTGTTGCTTACTCTGGAATCTTAAGTTCATCTAGAAATTTTTAGGCTGTAACAGATGGCTGATACTTTCAGAATATGCTTTTCGGATTTAAGTGTGGTTGGAAAACTTGGCATCTGAACCTTGTATAATTGAGGAGGAATCATCAAGATTAATAGAACACACCCCTCTTAAATAATATGGTCAAGACCTATAATTGTTTTTTTCTTTTTTTAAGCAGAGAGACGGTGAGAGAGAGAAACAAAGAGAGAATCAATTCCACTCCATCTTTCATGTGACCTTCATTGTTCCAACATATCATTGTGTACATGGTGCTGGGGTTTGAACTCGCGTCCTTGTGCATGCCAGGCAAGCACCTGAACAGCTGAGCCACTGCTCCAGCCCCAATTGGTTCATTTTTAAAAGTTGCTTATAACTGGGCCTAATAAAATGTTAATATTTGAAGATTTTACTTAAATGGGTTGTTGAATGGTGTTCATAATCTCTCCCAGAAAATCATGCCCTTAATGCATGATGTACAATTTCCCATTTTGGTTTCTTTGAAGAAAGGCTATGTTTTAAATAATTTTAATATAGAGTACTTTGAGAGATTTACAATGGTTCTTATAATCTTTTCCAGTGTCTCATCCACACCTAGTTCTCGTTAATTTTTAGGGACCTCTTTATTGAGTTCTATAAGAGCATTCACCTTAGTTTGTTACTGTTTTGATGGACAACAGTCCATCAGTTTATTGTAGATGATTAGATTATGTAACGAATACAGCAGTTATTAAATAGTATTGGAAATGAACACAATCTTTAGTAAGTTTTTGCTTAACTAGAGGAAGAAATATCTTACCTTACTAGAGAATAGGTTATTAGCAATGAAGCCTTCATAAGATGGATATCAGTCATTTTTATATAGAAAATGAAGAGTGCAGGGCAATAGAGCGAATCAGGTAAGTGGAAGTTAGTTAAAATAATGTCTCCTGCACAAAGGAGATCAGCAAACTGCACACTGGCAGAAAGAGGTGACAAGAAAAGGGCAAGGGAAAGTTTATGGGTCTGTGTTTGCTCAGCTGTAAACACCTGAATTATTTTTCAGGAGCGTATTCCACATTTAACACATTTTGTTGTTGTTATTATTAGAATGTGGGAGAATGACTCCATTTGATCTACCAGTACCTGCATTGTTCAAACATGGTTTGGTTTTTGAAAGGGGGAGAAAAGGATCTCATGAAAATAGGAGAAAGGAGAGCAGTAGGGTAGAGAAAAGGAATCAGGGGAAGGCAGGAGGAGAGGGCAAAGGGAGACACTGAGGAATGAAATTGTTCCAATCATGCTATCTGCATGTATGAAATGCCAAAATGAAACCCACTATTCTGTATAATTATTATGCACCAAAAATTGTAATTGCTGTTTTGTGTGCTTAACTGTGACTACTAATGATAACTTGCCTAAAATTAAGTAGTATTTTATTCTCCCTTTTTAAAATAATTAAGGTTTACTCAAAACAGACCTTAAATCTATTTGTATTTCCAAAGTACTTTTAAGAATTCCATTTGGCAGCAAAACTTAAACCAAGAAATAAATTTACACTGCTCTTTCTTAATATAGTAAATTATTTTTAACTCTTCCTTCAGTGGTTATGGGAACTGCAGTAAAAGCCTGAGATCACTTCTCCGTGTTCCCCAAATACCCAGCTTCCTGGCCATGCACACTGCCTAAGGGCTCAATAAATAGGTTAATTCTTCCTTTAGGGTTGGCCTGAGGGTTAAAGTTCCCAATGAGCCTAGTAGAGCTTGCAAGTAGCAAGAAGGTAAGCCATGCATGATTGGTGAGGGCTTCTGTGAAGCCAGGTTCACGCAGCAATCTTTCTATTTCGTGTGCTGCATCTATTCCCGTGTTCTTGCTGATGCTCTCTTTCTTTTATTTATTTTACAGCCCTATCATAGCCAAGCTCTTTCAGCACCTGACAAGGATTATGAAAATATCTTCTAGTTTTTTCAACCAGTTGTTTTGATGGACATTTTAAATTCTATTCCTTTTAGCTTTTTTATTTTTCCATACCTGTTTCCTATTTTATCTTTTTATGAATAAGATGAAATAAAGGAGAGAAAAGCATGATAACAAAAAGTATTTTTAGCTGATTAAGTTTTTTTCTGTTATATCTCTACTAGTAATAATAATAATCTCCACATCTACTGGTTTTTTTTTATATTTTTATGTACTTTAGATATTGACCATTATTCCCATTTTTAGCTAACTTTATATTTTACTGGGAGAAATGGGAAGACTCTGAATTTAAGTAATTTGCCCAGTGCCATACAGCTAATAAGCAGCAGAGTAAGAGTTACTAGTTTAAGGGACTGTGGCCATGGCTCAGCAGTTACAGTGCTTGCCTGGTATACATAAGGACCAGAGTTCAAACCCTAGCACCATGTATACAATGAAGTGTCAGAGCAATGAAAACCAATGAAAAGCTAAATAAAATTGATTCTGTTTCTCTCTCTCTCACACACACACACTGTTCCTCTTTCTTTAAAAAAAAAGTTAATAATTTAAAAAATATATACAAATTCAGGTTTCTCCTGCTCCTAAGCCAACACTTTTACCTCCTTGCCAATATTTCTCAATCTGGGAATCCTGAAAGGTTGATATATCCCCAAATGTCATCTTATGACACGTTTTTCATTCTTTCAACAAATATTAACTGAGTGCTCATGCCTTGGAAATTGTTCCAGGCATTTGAGATACAATATGAAAAACAGATTGAAATGTTGTTGCTCTAATGAACTTACATTCTTGTGGGAATGGAAGAGACAATAAGGTAATAAAGAAGTTAAACTATATATGTTAAAGAGTGATACTAGAAAAACTTCCCTTTGATGGTCTTAAATTGTGCTTTCATCTCATTGATTATAGATATTTAATGATATTGTGAATAATCTTAGTGACCTCCTACAACAAAGAACTGAGTTGTAATTCAGAGCAATTATTTACAGTATGTTTGTATTCATTTTCACATTACTGATTAGAGAATGCAAAAAAAAATCATGATGCAATTTAAACCTCAAGGTATCATGGTGGTTCCAAGATTATTTTATAACATAGCACATGGTTAAAAAAAGGTACCAGGAACCCACGGGAAGATACTGAACTATACTATATTGAATTTGAAACAGTCATTGTATTTTACAGACCTTTTTATGTACCACATTGAAAATAATTCTGTGGAGCTAAATATTCTGCTCCAAAGTTCATCAACCAGATTATTTAATGCAGATTTAAATAATAGGAGCATTCAGATTTATCTTCAAATGGCAGTTCTATAATGTTAACATTTACACCTTATTAAAATAGGCACTCAAAGACTGTTTCTTTTTAATTGATGCATTATAATTAAACAACAGTGGAATTCAGTGTGATATATTCATAAATGCACTTAACATAATTTGGTCAATTTCATTCTGTAATACCTCTGCTTTCCCTCTTCTCCTCCCTACCACTGACCTCCTTCCTCTACTCTACTGGTCTCCTTTATATTTTCATGAGATTCCCTTCGCTCCCCACTTTCCCCCCTTTTTTTCTCTCCAGCTTCCACTTATGAGGGAAAACATATGATCCTTGATTTTTGGAAATTGGCTTATGTCACTTGATGTTCTCCAGTTCCATCCACTTTCCTATAAATTATATAATTTCATTCTTATTTATGGAAGAGTAAAACTCCATTGTGTATACCACATTTTCTTTATACATTCATCTGTTGACAGGCACCTAACTTGACTATTGTGAATTGTGGTGCTATAAATCGGGGTTATCACTGTAGTATGCTGAGTTTAATTGTTTTGGATAAATACAAGTATGATAGCTGGGTCACATGGTAGTTCTATTGCTAGTCTTTTGAGGAACCTTCATACACATTTCCTTAGTAATTGTACAAATTTACAATCCTATCAATAGTGTAAAAGTGTTCCTTTTTCCCTATATCCTCACCAGCATTTATTATTATTTGTATTCTTGATGGCTGCTGTTCTAACTGGAGTTTGATGAAATCCCAATGTAGTTTTGATTTGCATTTCCCTGAATGCTAAAGGTATTGAACATTTTTTCAAATACTTCTTGGCTTTTGGCCTTTGTATTTCTTCTTTTGAAAAATGTTTGTTTAGTTCATTCCCCATTTATTGATTGGGTTATTGGGGAGTGTTAACTTTTTTAAAATTCTTTTTATATTCTATATTTTAATCTTCTGACAGATAAGAAGCTAACAAAGATTTCTCCCATTCTATAGTCTTTCTTTTCATATTCTCAATCATTTCCATTCCTGTGCAGAAGCTTTTTAATTTGATGCTATCCCATTTATTCTTGTTTTTGATTCCTGATCTTTAGGAGTCTTATTCAGGAAGTTATTGCCTGCATCTGTATTTCAATGTATTGACTTTATGTTTTCTTCTGGCAGTTGCAAAGGTTCTGGCCTAATTTCTACATCTCTGATCCACTTTGAGTTGACCTGTGCAGGTTGAGAGATATGAATCTAGTTTTATTCTTCTACATATGCATGTTTAGTTTTCCTCGCATCATCTGTTTAAAAAGTTCTCTTTTTCTCTTTGATTTTGGGTACCTTTGACAAGGTCCAATGACTGCATCTGTATTGGGTTTTCACTGGTGTTGTATTCTATTCCATTGATCTGTGTGTCTGTAGACACTAGGGAATGGGGAGATACTGGGGAATGAAATTGACCAAATGTGTCATTACCATGCTGTTTTTGTTACTATAGTTCTGCAGTATAATTGGAAATTGGGTACTGTGATGCCTCTAGTGTTACTCTTATAGCTCAAAATTGCTCTGGGTGTTGTGGGCCTTTTATTCTCCCATGGGGATTTTAGGACTGTTTTTTCTCATTCTATGAAGAACATCATTGGTATCTTCATGTGGATTGCTTTACTTTTTTGTTTGTTTTATTTAGCAGATCAATGCCTTTTTTTATTAGTTGAAAATGGACTTAAATTGAGGGGGAATCATTATCAAACAATCAAGAACAAATATATATTTACATAGTTAGCCAAGGCTGATGCCATGTCATGGATGCCACAGTTGGGTTCCCCATGGTACTATGTTTCCACCAAAAGAACCCCTGTGTTAAATGGACTTCTCATGGAGCTCAGAGATCTCCTTCTGAGATGATTCCCCCATACTCCCTCCCTTCAGTCTCCTAGATATCCTTCCTAATCCCTCCCACCTTCCTGCCCTGCTCCCTACATCTCCAGTATCCTAGGCAAGGATCCCCCTGTTTGTGTAAAAATTCGTACATTTTTTAGGTTATTATTAGCTTAGCCATCTAACAAACTGTTTCCAGTTATATTCTAGCTTCCACAAATGAGAGAAAACATTCGGCCCTTGAGTCTCTGAGATTGGGATACTTCACTTAGCATAATTTTTTCCATCTGCATCCATTTGGCTGCAAAAGCCATAATATCATTTTCTCTAATGGTCGAGTAGTATTCCATTGTATATATGTACCAAAGATTTTGAATCCTCCTGAGGGGCATTTGGGTTGGTTCCATAGTCTAGCTATAGTAAACTGAGCTGCTATAAACATTGATGAAGCCATACCTCTATAATATGCTGATTCTAACTCCTTTGGGAAAATACCCAGAAGTGGGATAGCTGGGTCATAAGGTGGTTCCAGCCCTAATTTTTTGAGAAGTCTCCACACTGCTTTCCAGAGTGGCTGAACCAGTTTGCAGTCCCACCAGCAATTCGAAAGTGTTCCTCTTTTCCCACAGCCCCTCCAGCATCTGTCATTGTTCATATTCTTCATTTTTGCCACTCTAACAGGAGTGAGGTGGAATCTCATTGAAGTTTTGGTTTGCATTTCTCTTATTGCTAGTGATGTAGAGCATTTTCTCATATATTTATGGGCTTTCTGAACTTCCTCTGGTGAGAAGTTTCTTTTTAGATCTGTAGCCCATTGATTGATTGGATTATTTGTGCTTTTGGTGTTTAGTTTTTTAGTTCTTTGTATATTCTGGATATTAGCCCTCTGTCCGAGGTGTAACAGGCAAAGATTTTCTCCCATTCTGTAGGTTCTCTCTTGATGCTCTTGACTAAATCTTTAGCTGTGCAAAAACTTTTTAGCTTAATTGCATCCCATTCATTCATTCTTGACTTTACTGCTTGAGCCATGGGAATTTTGTTAAGGAAGGTGCCACTGACTCCTATGTCCTATAATGTTGACCCTACTTCTTTTTCTAGTAAATTTAAAGTTGTTGACTTAATATCCAAATCTTTGACCCATTTTGATTTAATTTTTGTGCAGGGCGAAAGGTAAGGATCCAGCTTCAGTTGTCAACACATGGATGTCCAATTTGTCCAACACCATTTGTTAAACAGGCTATCTTTCCTCCACACTATGATTTTGCCCCCTTTATCAAATATCAAATAGTTAAGGATATGGGGGTTTGTCTCAAGATCTTCTATTCAATTCCACTGGTTTTCAGTTCTGTTTTACCAATACCATGCTGGTTTTGCTACTACAGCTCTGTAGTATAATTTCAGGTCAGGGATTGAGATACCCCCTACTTCTTCCTTCTTGCAGAGTAATATTTTAGCTAATCTGGGTCTCCTGTTATTCCAAATGAACTCGAGAATTGCTTTTTCTATATCTGTGAAGAATGCAATTGGTATCTTGATAGGGATTGCATTAAATCTGTATAGGGCTTTGGGTTGAATGGCCATTTTTATTATATTGATTCTGCGTAACCATGAGCATGGAATGTTTTTCCATCTACTCAGGTCTTCTACAATTTCTTTTTTAAGTGTTTGATAGTTTTCTTTGTAGAGGTCCTTAATATCCTTTGTAAGGTTGATGCCCAAGTATTTTTTTTTTTGAGGAGATGGTGAATGGGAGAGATTTCTTGATTTCTTTTTCTGCAGATTTGTTGCTAGAGTAAAGGAAAGCTAGTGATTTATTGGTGTTGATCTTATAGCCAACCACTTTGCTGAAATCGCCTGTAAGTTCTAGATATTTTCTGGTCGAGCTTATTGGGTCTTCTAGGCATAAAATCATGTCATCAGCAAATAGAGACAACTTAACTTCCTCTTTTTCTATATACATTCTTTTGATTTCCTTGTCTTGCCTGATAGCTCTGGGACCACTATATTGAACAGTGGTGAAAGAGTGGTGAAAGTGGACAACCTTGTCTTGTTCCTGAATTCAGTGGAAATACTTTCAGTCTTTCTCCATTGAGCATATTGTTAGCTATGGGTCTGTCATAAATGGATCTAACATAGTTAAAGTGTCTTCCCTTGATCCCTGTCTTTTCCAGAGTTTTCAGCATAAAGTGATGTTGAATTTTATGAAAGGCCTTTTCTGCATCAGTTGAGATGATTATATGATTTTTGTTTTTAATTTTAAGTGGTGAATTACATTTATTGATTTGCGTATGTTGAACCAGCCTTGTTTTCTGGAATGAAGCCCACTTGATCATGATGTATTATCTTTTTAATGTACTTTTTGGATCCAATTAGCTAGAATTTTATTAAGGATTTTTGCATCAATGTTCATCAGGGAAATTGGTCTGTAATTTTCTTTTCTTGACATGTCTGTTGGGTTTTGGTATCAGTGTAATACCGGCTCCATAAAAAGTGTTTGGGAGCACTCCCACCCTATCAATTTCATGGAAGAGCTTATAGAGGTTCGGTGTTAACTCTTCTGTGAAATTTTGGTAGAATTCTGCCGTATATCCATCCGGTCCTGGGCTTTTCTTTTTTGGAAGAGCTTTGATTGCAGTTTTGATTTCACTGTCTGTGATAGGTTGGTTTAGATTTTCAGTGTCCTCCTGTGTTAAGGTGGGGATGTTGAATGTGTCCAAGTATCTGTCCATATCCTCCAGATTATCAAATTTGGCAGAGTATAAATTTTCAAAATAGGTTCTGATAATCTTCTGGACTTTGGTTGAGTCTGTGGTGATATTGTTTTCATCTTTGATTTTGTTGATTTGCTTCACTTCATTCTTCCTTTTGGTGAGGTTGGCAAGGGGTCTGTCGATTTTGTTTATTTTTTCAAAGAACCAACTCTTTGTTTTGTGGATAATTTGTATTTTTTTGTTCTCAATTTCATTGATTTCAGCTCTGATTTTAATTATTTCCTGTCTTCTATTAGCTTTGGGACTGGATTGTTTCTCTTTTTGCAGGCATATGAGTTGTAGCATAAGGCTATTTGTCTGGGCTTTTTCTAGATTTTTGATGTATGCACTCAGTGCTATAAATTTACCTCTTAAGAATGCCTTCATACTATCCCAGAGATTTCGGTATGTTGTTTCCTCATTCTCATTAATTTCCAAGAATTTCTTTTGAATCCTGCTCTCATTGCCTCTTTTATCCATCCTTCATTTAAGAGGGAATTATTCAATTTCCAAATATTTGAGTAGTTTCTGTTGTTTCTCTTGTTGTTGATTGATAAGATCATATCATTGTAGTCTGATGGGATACATGGGACTATATCCATTTTTTTTTGTATTTGTTAAGATTGCCTCAGTGAACTAGGATGTGGTCTATTTTAGAGAAGGATCCATGAGCTGCTGAGATGAAGGTAAAATTCAGCCGACTTAGGATAGAATATTCTGTAAATGTTTGTTAAGCCCAATTGATTAATAGAGTTGTTCAGATTGGAGACGTCTTTATTGATTTTTTGTTTTGATGATCTGTCTAGTGTTAATAGTGGTGTATTGAATTCCCCCAGTTTTATTGTGTTGAGATCAATGAGGGGATTAATGTCCTTAGTATTTTTCCATATATTTGGGGGGGGTTGTAATTGGGGGCATAAATGTTAATTATCATTATATCTTCTTGATGAACTGTCCCTTTTGGTACGATGAAGTGTCCCTCTTTGTCCTTTCTAACTAGTTTTAGTTGGAAATTAATTTTATCAGAAATGAGGATCGCCACGCCAGCTTGCATTTTTGAGATGCAGGCCTGGTAGACATTTTACCAACCTTTCACTTTCAATCTGTGTCTCTTTTTGAGTGTTAAGTATGTCTCTTGTAGACAGCACATTGTTGGATTTTGTTTTTTGATCCAGTGAGCCAATCTGTGTCTTTTAATTGGGGCACTGAGACCATTCACATTCAGAGTTAGAATAGATATGGGAAACCGAGTCTCAGACTTTGTGACTATTACAGAGTTTTGAGCCATCTTGGGAATCCTTTAGTATGTAATGTGGTTACTGACTTGACCTTATTTAAGGGTTTAAGGTATTATTAGCATGTTCTTCTGAATGAAGAATATCCTTGAGAATATTCTGTAGCACAGGATTTGTGTTCATGTATCTTGCTAACTTTAATTTATCATTGAAGTATTTAATTTCCCTGTCACATTTAAAGCTGAGTTTTGCAGGGTATATTATTTTTGGCTAAAAATTGTTATCTTTCAAGGCTTGAAAAAATATTGTTCCAAGCTCTTTTGGCCTTCATTGTTTGATCTGAAAAATCCATAGTGATCCTAATTGGTTTGCCTCTGAATGTGATTTGGGGATTTTCTCTAGCTTCTTTTAGAATTTTCCCTTTAATTTTTCTCTTATTTATTGTGTATATGATATGTCTTGGAGAATTTCTCATTTGATTAGGCCAGTTTGGTGTTCTATAAGCATCTTGGATGTGATATTCTGGGTCAATTCTAATGTGAGGGAAGTTCTCCTTTATGATTTCACTTAAAAGATTCTTAATGCCTCTTGTTTGCTGTTTGGAGTTTTCATCCAGTCCAATGACTCTCCATGTTATTTCTCCTCATCTTGTCAAATATTACTTGGAAGTTATGATAATGTATTGTAAATTTGTTCTCTTGTCTATCCTCCTTGAACTCCACATTGCTTAGCCTATCTTCGTTGTCTGATGTATGTTCTTTAAGAGCTGAAGTTCTATTTTCAGTGGAGTTTACTCTGGTGTTAGTGTCTTCCAGTGAAGATTTAATTTGGTTGACTGTGTTTTTCAATTCTGATAGCTCTGCTACATCTCTTTTCAGGGCATCTAATTCTTTGTAGAGCTGATCTTTCATCTCATGGAATTGCTCCCTTATTTACTTACAAAAGTTGTCTCTCATCACTTGAAATTGTTCTCTGATCCCTTTCCTTAATTCTTCTTTCAACTCTTTGATTGAGTTACTAATCATAATGTTGATACAATTTCTTTGGTTTTCATCTAGGGCCCCAACCATGGAGTCCTTGGGTGGAGAGCTGTGAGGTTGAGAAGGAGAGTTATTTCCCCTTTTCCTTATTTTCAGAAACAGGGGGTGTGTCTTGAAGACCAACCATATTACTCTTGTAGGGGTACCTGGATTTTCTTATGGTTTTGCTTCGTTGGGATTGGGTACTATTTGGGCAGCTCAGACCTATAGATGCCAGTTCAATCAGTGAGGACTTGAGAGTCTATAGGTGCATATACTAGACAGGTTCAATTAAAACAGTTATGATGATGATTAGCACCTATAGGAGCAGTTTTCTTTGAGAGAGCTCTCATGATATATTATCATAGCAAGCAAGTACCCATTTTGAAGAATGTCCCTTTCTTCAGTTAGCAGGGCCTCTGTAAGTGGGAAGAAGAAATGACTAGGAAGCCAAGGAGGTGAATTGGGGAGGTAGATTAGAACACCCGACTTAGAATAAAGAAGAACAAGGGATTAGGGAGAAGTAGGTTATTCGATTAGGAATAAGGAAAACATAGAAATGGGATGTGGGTGGGGTAAAGACTTTTGGATGAGGATGAGAGAGAACACCTTATATTTAGGAATTGCCAGAGTACAGGGGAAGAAGAGGTTAGTAGGGGGCATGGTTCTCTTCGCCCAGAGGAGTCTCAGGGCTATTTTGCTATCATGAAGGTTTTCCTGGTTGGAGCCCAATGCTATAAAGACAGCAGTCAAGTTCAAGAAGACATAGAGACAGTAGAAGACAACCATCAATGTATACACACAGAAAAATATGTACATCCATGAACACCAAATTCAGTAATAACCATAAAGCAAAAAAGGATTTAAAAATTAAAAAAAAAACTTAAAAGTTAAAAGTTAAACAAGTTAAAAATATTAGCAGCAGGATCCCCATTAAAAAAAAAAAAAAACTAGTTGGGAAAGTTCTGATGTTTTGCCCCCTAGGTCAGTGTGTATCGTAGGGGAGTGTGTTCATATCTGCCATCTAGCTGGGGACTCTTCCCAGTTGAGCTTGTTGGGGGAGATGCAGTTTGGTAGTCTCCGGTGGCCTGTTTTTTCCTAGAGATTCTCCTCAAAATTTTCTGTTGCAGAGGGGTAGAAGATCCTGCCCTCTTCTGCTTCTTGTGAGAATAGAGTACAGCACTCGCTGAGATGCACTCCTGGGCTGATTATTTTCTGCCTGACCACACTCCTGATCTTGAGCCGGAGTCTAGAAGCTATAGGCACTAAGATCCTAGTGTAGATGTGTGGGACTCTGAATGTTCCAAGGAGAGTGGCCAGACTGAAACTCGCTTCCTCGGGATCACTGCTGATCCACTCTGGATGTCTTATGATCTTTAGAGGCCCCAAGAGTTGCTCTGTGGAGTTGACACAGTCCCAGCAAGGGAAGACATGTGTGAGGGAGGGTCTCGGCTATGCCAGTGTTTATGTGGTTTTCAATTGCAACCACTAGGGGGCGTCCCACCTGAAGAGCTCAGGACCTATGGAGCCTTGGCTATGCACAGGGCTCAGATGCTAAGGGAGAGCCCAGGCTGCCCATTTTGTTCAAAGGTTCCTGAGGCTAATGTCAGACCCTGCCTTGTTAGAGAGTTACAGGCAGCTTTTGGAGAGACTGAGGCAGGTGAGCCCCTTGGGAAGAATATGCCCTACTGAGCCAAGTTCTGTTCACAGACTCCTGTTCGGGTATGTAAGAGGGCAGGCAGGAGGCCACCTCTTGTAAGTCCCACGAGCTGGAAAGGGGATTCGCAGTTCCACAAAGCCCCCTGGGCAGACAGCCAGGTCACAGGGTGCTAAAATCTGTTTTTCTGTCCATGGAGACTGAGGTCCTAAGTCCATGCGTAAACGATGGGTCTGGTTTCACTTTTGCCAAGTGAGTGACCAGCCCCACCCTCAGGGAGACCTCAAAATGGCAGGCGGAGCTGGCCAGCTATGATGCACCCACAGCTGTAGGTTCGCTATTGCGAGCAATTAAATCCAAGTGCTATAGAATCAGCTCTTACAAACTCTGAGTGCGTGGGTTAGAAGGCATTCCCCATTGCGACTAGGTTAGAATACTTGTGCTGTTTCCTCCCCTCCAGGGTAGCTCTCCGCCCCCCAGCTCTGGGGCCTATTGAGTGGGCGAACCAAACTCATTGTTTAGATTCCTTAATGCAAAGCTCTTTTCCTTTGGTGTTAAAAAATTAGGGGGGGGTGTGATGATCACCCACACTAAGAGCCCGGTCCTACCATTGGATACCACCTCCCACTCCTGCAGCATGAAGTATTTCTCAGGAGCGTCTTGGGATCAGTGGTGGTGGGGTGGTCGCCATGTTCAATCCCCATGTGGATTGCTTTAAATATGCGGATAACTTTCTCTTTTGATTCTGAAGGATAACTTTGCTGGCTATAACAATCTTGGATTTCAGTTATTTCCTTTTAGTGCTTGAAGCACATTGTTCTAAGCACGTCTGGAAATTAGGTTTTCTATTTAAAAACTCAATATTAGAGGCTGGGGTGGTTGCTCAGTGGTTACAGCACTTGCCTGACAAGCATGAGGACCTGAGTTCAAACCCCAGCACCACATACACAAGACAGTGTCTGAGGAATGAAAGTCACATGAAAAGCTAGATAAAGATTGCTTCTGTCTCTCTCTCTCTCTCTCTCTCTCTCTCTTTCTTTCTCTCCCCCTCTATCCCCCTTTCCCCTCTTTCTAAAAAAATTAAAATAAAATAAAACTCAATATTATGCTGATTGGTTTACTAAATATAACCTAGCATTTCTGTTGAGGCTTTTAAATTTCTATCCTTGCAGGAAAGGTGGCTCCACAGTAGAGTGCTTGTCTGGCATGCACAAGGCTCCAGGACCAAATCCCAGCACCACATATACAATACATGCAGGAAAAACAAAAACCAGAAAAAAAATAAAATTCTATCCTTATTCTGCATATTTGGCATTTTACTTATAATATGTTATGGAGAGGATCTTTTCTGGTCTTGTCTATTTGGGGTTCTAAATGCCTCCTGTATTTGGTTGTTCATCTCATTCCCAAGGCTTGAACTTTTTTCTGCCATTATTTAACTGAATTGGTTAGCTTGCCATTAGTCTGTATCACCACTCCGTGCTCAGTGCCAGTGATTCTGGCATTTGTTCTGTTGATGTCCTAGAGTTCTGTATTCTGATCATAGTTTCTTTTTCATTTTTGTTTGTTTTGTTTTGTTTATTGTTGAGTACCAAATTCATAGACCAGTTCTTCAAGGACTCAAATTCTGTTTTCTGTGTTATCTAATCTGTTGGTGAGTCTTTCAACTGAATTCTTTATTTGATTTACTGAGTCATTTCAGAGATTTGGTGCTGTGATATGCACATTTGGTGCTTTTTCAGAACCTCTGTTTATTATCTTTCAGCCTGTATTTTTCTCCCTTACCTTATTTCTTAGCTCTTCTTTTTACCTCTTGATCTTTTTTTTCTTTCTTTTTTTTTTTCAGGGCTGAGGACCAAACTCAGGGCCTTGTGCATGCTAGGCAAGTGCTCTGCTGCTGAGCTAAATCCCCAACCCCTAGCTCTTGATCGTTTTAACAGTCACCTTTTAAAATTCTTTGTCTGGAATTCCATCTACTTCACTATCCATGGATTCAGTATTTGGGTGATTATAAATGTTTGCAGGTATCTTGTTGGCCTGGTATATTTTCTGAGGTCCTGTATTTGCACATTTGTTGAAATGGATCCTCCTCCTCTGTTTTGTGAGAGTCCTTCAGTGATTAGTTATCCTTTTATAAAAAGCCCATATCTAGGGGTTTATCTTAGCTTCAACACACCCCACCATCATAATAGAAGTGTTAATTTCAACCATAAACACTACTTTGAGAAACCACCAGTAACAGTGGTAGCTTAAGATCAAGCTATTTATCAACATATGCTATCAAAGTTATCACTAATGATCTTTATAACTCTATTTACCAAAAACTAAATGTGAGAAGTAATATAGAATAGACTTAAAAGGTTAAGCATTAATGAGAGTATACTACATTGATTTGGAAGAAGGTCTTTAAAAAAGAAAATAGAAAAAGGGAAAAGAGAAAAGATAAATGGTGGGTATGGAAAGGAGACAGATGTTAAATGGGGAGAGTAAAAGGATGAAGGAAAGGGGAAAGGGATGGAGATGTAAGTCAAGAAATGAGATTTTGAGAGGATCCATTTAATTGACAAAATTTATAAAATTTAATACTACTGTAACAAAACATAAAACCCTAGGAATCCACTAATAGCAAGCAGTTTGTGTAGTAACTGTCATACAGAGATTCAGTTTTAGTAGGTTTTTTAATTTGGAGACTTTCTGGAGTTTCAAATCTAGACTCCCAATTATGAAGAAGTGTGTGTGACGAATACGCTGTTTGTTCTCAGCTCTGACCCAAACTGGGCAAACTAGTTAGGAAAATCTGTGTGATGAGCTCTTCCACTCCTTTCCTGGCCACCTCTGGTGGAGGAGCACTGTCTCCTTTAAAGCAGATTTGACCCGAGAAATGGCTTTGTTATTGTGTCCAGGGTGGAAGTGCAAGTCTGGTCCATCTTATTAGCCAGCCCTGTCACTGGCTTCACCTCTAGACCCGTCTGGGTTCAGTCATACCCCTTGTTCTGAAAGCCTCAGGTTGTGCACTGGAGGGAGGGAGGTGGAACATGTTAGCCTGTACTCCAGCCCCTTCTGGCCTTTGGGGAGGTGGCACAGGGAATCTCCACTTTCTATCTGACTTTGATCTGTGCCAGTCCTCGCACCACTCTCTCATCAACTCTGCTCCTTATCCCGGAGATCAGCTTTCCAGTTTCAAATCAAAATGTTCTTCATTTCTTCTGTACTCTGTATGCGAGTAGACTGGCAGCTGCCATTACCCTAGCCACTCTTGAGTTTCCCAACTTGTCTTACAGGCTCCTTCCCATGCCAAACTGACTGTTTGTGTGGATACCCACCCATCTGATGAAAAAATAGAGCCTAAATGGCTATCTGGTCTTCAGTGCTCAAAAGAACTAGATAAGAACTAAGAACTAGATAAGAAAAAAAAATAGCTAAATGTGAAAAACAAAGGTAAGTTGCAGAGATTTCTAATCTGCTCTTTGCGAAATAGATACAAAGAGTGTTTTTAAATTGTTGTTGTCTCTCCTACTTTAACCGTCTCTGCTGGGCAGCGCCAGGACTTTCTCCCACACTGGCTCAGATCACCATATCTGAGCTTATTTTCTACTCAGATTACAAATTTGTTGGATATTAGCATCTGTTTTCCCTAAGTTCAGTGGGAGAATTTCTTTTGGCTTGACAGAGGGGAACTGCCGTTTATCATTTTTAATTCTCTTATAATTCTAATAACCAGTGTTTTTCCCCCCCTTGGCTTCTGGCTTATTGAGTTGCCTACTGCCATTTCCCATTGTTGTCCTACCTCAGTTTGCCACTGCAGAACCGCTATTGTAATTCACTGTTAGGCAGTTGCTATGATATTTTAGTTTCCTCTAAAAAGCCATTTTTCCTCCTCTGCAAGATTGTTTCTGAGCAGCACTTTCAATTAAAAAAAGGAATGATGTGTCGTATCTAATTTTGTGATTTTATGTGCATGCATATGTAAATGAATTTCACTTTAAAGAATCTTGTATATTTCTTATATTTGAGAAATACTGCCCTATGCCACATGGTCTCCCTCTAAATAGAAGTTTATTTGATAAACAATGAGTTTATTTGAGCATATTTCATGCACCAGCCACAACTTTTCTTGTTTCATTGTCAAGTTACCATCTGGTAGAATGTCTTTTATACAAAATATAATCTGCATCCATCTGGGCCCCATTTTATAATGATGCCAACAAATAGTGATTATTCAAGTTTATGATGAGATTAAAACTGTGTTGTCATTTCAAAAATTCCATTTTTTGTGAAACTTTTATACATACTAAATTTTCCTGGATTGGCTCTTATCGGAGAAACTCCAATCATTCTATCCTTTGCTCTGTTTTCATATTAACATTTTTATAATGTTAAATTTCTGATTTTTTTGAATATAGATTATTAAGAGAGTTGATTAAAGTATTCTTAATTTTGTAATCGTAACATGTTCAATGACTACTCTGTTTCCAGGTCAATTTGGAGGAAGTTTTGGGGAGATGAATTGAAGCACATGCTTATATTATGTCATGGTAAGAAATTTCAAATTCAATGTTAGCCATCCTCATTCTTTAAAATATCTTACATCACCCTACTATGACATAATTAAAGTCATTGAGTTGTATGCTTTAAATTGGTATATTATGTGGTATGCTAATTATACCTTCATGAGAACATTTTTTAAAAATTAGATCCTTGGGGCTAGAGCAGTGGCTCAGCAGTTATGGCACTTGCCCAGCATGCAGAAGTATGTGAGTCCAAACCCCAGCACCACATACACAACAAAGTCTCAGAGCAATGAAGGCTACATGAAAAACTAAACAAAATTGTTTCTCTTTCTCTCTCTCTCTCACTGCCCCTCTCTCTTTTAAAATAAAATAAATAAAAATTAGACCCTTGCAAGTCTATTTCCATTTGCCATCTCATCTTCCATGATATTTTCATTTATAATCATTGTATATATTAGCTCAAACTTTAGTGTTGTTGTATTTCAATTAAATAATCATATTCTTTTAAAGGTATTTTTAAAAGAAAAAATATACTGCTTTATATTTGCTGAAGTATTTGCCATGTCATATTTCTTCATTCATCCTATATGAATTTCCAGCTGTTTCCTCAGCCAGATAATTTCCTTTATATTTCTTGTAGGGCAGCTGTGCTGATAACAGGCTGCTTAATTTTTGTGTTTCTGAAGCTATATTTATTTCATTTTTCCTGAACATGGAATTCAAGTTTGACAGTTTCTTCCCTGAGCACTAAAAGATGTTCCATTGTTTCCTGCCCTCCATTGTTTCTGAAGAGAGGTCAGAAGTATTTGTATCATTGTTTCCCTGTTTGTGATTGGGCTTTCTTCCCTGCTGGTAGCTTTTCTTTATGTTTTCAAGTGTTTGGTAAACATGTACACCAGGATAGCTTTCTTCATATGTATCTTCCTGTGGTTCCATAATCTTGGATTTATAATTTTATATTTTTCAATAATTTAGAAAAATTTAACCATTTTTTTCACATGTTCCTTCTACCCACTTTTCTCCTCTTTAAGAATAAAAGTAAATATAACTTAAACCTTTTAAATATTTAAATATGATCTTACAGTTTGCAGAGTCTCTGGTGCCCCTCTGCCAGTATTCCTCTCGCCTTTTCCTTTTCCCTCTCTCTCTTCCTCATCTTCTCATTGAATATTTTCTATTGATCCTGCTTCAAGTTCACTGCTTCTTTTATTTGGCCTTCTCTAGTTTACTGTTGTTCCCAGTCATTGTTTCTCCACATGTTTAGTAATATTTAATTGTGCCATTGCAGAGACTGTGGATATCATCACCTAAATAGTGCTGATCTTGTTCTAGCAAGCAATTCAAGTGGCTGACTCAAAATTCAAGCTCTCCCCTAATCATCAGTCTTGTAGCTGTTGCTTTCTCCCAGGTCCTGCAAACATGCATTAATCAAGGCCAGCCAAAGACTTGTGGGAATTGATATGTAGATTTTGCTCCTCCAGCCACTTAAGTTTCTCAAGTCTGAGATTTCCTAATCTTTTTGTAGCCATTCCATCAGTCCAAACTCTTCCTTCTGATATCCCAAGTTAATTAGTACTACAGTTTTCCACTTGAGTGCTACGTACTCCATGCAATACAGATGGAGAGCCCTTAGGTAAAAAGCTTCATAAATACAGAATCAGTACAATTTCCTTCTCCCAAATGTCAACTTCTTTCTGGTTTTTGTCTGCTATAAGTTGATCTGTAGTAACTTCAAGTAGTTATTTTTATATTTTTCCCCAGAGTTAATTATCTCATACAAGTAATTACCCTTACCCTTACCAAAAATGTAAACTGTGTATCATGATTTTTATTTTTGTATTCAGAATGTTCCTCTTTATCACCCATTCTTGTCTCATGAATGAATTCTGGAGGTTTTCTAATTTGTCCAAGAATATTGATTATAGGTCTTATGAAGTTATTTTCTTCTTCTTGCTCTCTTTTCCTCAGTTTCTTTTTTTTTTAATCATTCAGCTTTTCAGTGTACCCAGAGGAACTCCAATAAAATCTGTTGTCTATTAACTCATATTTGAGTGTGAGGTATTCAAAAGATAATTAAAAACTCTTGTGTATGAATATGGATTATTTGTTGGTGCCAGAGTTAAATAAAGTGACTGGTTATTTTGTTGTGGATCCTACTGCTAATATTCCATAAATCTTTTGTCTTATGATAGTTTTTTCAGAATATTTTTCTAAGTTCCTGTTTTGATATTATGAGGTTGGCCACCAGCATTCTTAGAGTCACACTGGGGACAAGAGATGATATGATCACCATTTAGTATATAGATTTTCAGCAGTTCATTTGTTTTGAAGATAAAGATACAGTTTTCACCCAAATTTTATGACCCAGTTCAAAGTCCCACTAGTTCTGTTTCTTCAAAGAAAAAATCTCTATTCTTCTCCATGGGTGTAGACAGGGAAGTTTGCTTGCCTATAAAGTTGATGCAATCTTTACATATGTCTCAGTGCTTCTTATACAGACTTTTACTCAGTCACTATAGTTATCTGCCTTTGCCATAACCCTACATTCAAAAGTATCTAGTACCTATAATTCTTGTGTCTATGTGAATCTTTGGTATAAATTGACTTGTTTCTGAACTTTCTTTCTCTATTGGCTTAGTTTTTGTTTTCAAAGTTTTGTTGAGTCAGTCTCCATTTATCCTTCTGCTTTGGGGATTCTAAAACTTTAATGTTTTCTCATCTTTTGTGACCTTTGGCCTTCTGGATTTTTTGCTTTCTGATCATTCTCTTGTCATTTTGGTGGAGTTCCCAAAGGGAGAAGTGGTAAATCTCTACGTTCATGCCACAGTCTTTTTTTTTTAATTAAGGAATTGAGTTATTATACAATCATAAATGCATATAAAGTAATAATATGATAAGCACATATTCTTAATTCAGAATTACCGCCTGGATCTCTCCCTATTCTCCTTCCCTCTCCCCTCCCTTGTCTACCCCATTCCCTTTCACACACACCCCCACACACATGTCTGTGATTCCCTAAATTATGTGTTCTGATGCCTTTGTTTGGTCTAATACATGAGATTGACTACCTTTCACACAGGCCTGAGTCTAGCTCCAGCCTCCACAAATGAGAGAAAACATTCGACCCTTGACTCTCTGGGTTTGCCTAACTTTGCTTAGCATGATTTCATCCATCACCATCCATTTGCAATTTCAAAGGCTGCAATTTCATTGTTTCTAATTGCTGAGTAGAACTCCATGGTATATATCTATATATATACCACAGTTTTTGGATTCATTCATCCAGTGAGGGGCATCTGGGTTGGTTCCATAATTTAGCTATTGTAAATTGAGCTGCTAGGAACATAGATTTTGCTGTGTTGCTCTAATGTACAGATTCTAACTCCTCTGGGAAACTACCCAGAAGAGGGGTAGCTGGATCATATAGTAGATCCATCCGTGGTTTTTTTGAGGATTCTCCACACTGCTTTCTAGAGCAGCTGTACCAGTCAACAGTTCCACTAACAGTGTGGTAGTGTTCCTATCTCCCTGAAATCCTTCCAGCATCTGTTATTGTTTATATTCTTCACTTTTGCTAATCTGACTGGAGTAAGGTGAAATCTTAATGTAGTTTTGATTTGCATTTCTGATTACTAGTGATTTAGAACATTTCTCATGTATTCATTGGTTAGCTCAATTTCCTCTGTTGAGAAGCTTCTATTTAGCTCTTTGGCCTGTTTATTGATTGGGTTATTTGTGTTTTGATATTAAAATTTTTGAGTACTTGTAAATTCTGGATATTAATCCCCTGCCATGATTATCTCCCATTGTATAGGTTGTCTCTTGACAATTTTGACCAATTCCTTAGCTGTGAAAAAGGTTTTTAGCTTAATGGCATCCCACTTATTGATTTTTTTACTATAATTCACTTTAGGAGTCTTGTTGAGAAAGTCTTTGCCTACTCCCAAATGCTGGAGTGTTGGTCCTAACTTTTCTTCTAGCAGTTGTGTGGTAGCTGGTTTAATTCCTAGTTCATTGATCTAGTTATTTGATTTTTATGCAAAGTGAGAGATAAGGATCTAATTTCAGCTTTCTGCAAGTAGCTGTCCAGTTTGTCCAGCAGTATTTGTTAAATAGGCTGTCATTCCTCCATGTTGCACTTTGACCCCCTTTTTCAAAGATCAGATGTTTAAAGATTTGTGGGTTTGTTTTGTAGTCTTCTATTCTATTCCATTGGTCTTCATTCCTATTTTGATACCAGTATCATGCTGTTTTTAATACTACAGCTCTATAGTATAGTTTTATATCTGATATTGTGAATGCACCTATTTCGTCTTTCTTGCTTAGTAATCTTTTGCCTATTCTGGGTTTCTTGTTCCAAATGAATTTGAGAATTGCTTTGTCTATATCTGTAGAGTGACATTGGTATCTTGATGGGGACTGCATTGAATCTATATGATACTTTTGGCAGAATGGCCATTTTAATTATAATTTAATTACATATAATCACATAATTAAATATAATTTTATTATATTAATTCTGCCTACCCAAGAGCTCATGCCACATTCTTTAACTCCAGGTGGTCTTCATCATATGTTATTCAGGACAATTACAATAGTTTTCTATTGAATCTACCTGTCATGGTTCTCCTTACTACTATTAGTTTATGCATTTGCATACCTCCCCACCCTGCCTAGTTCTGTTTCTGACTCCTAGTGGATAAACACCCAGACTCAAGAAAGCTTACTTCATTTTGGAAAAGGGCATTCCCCTTACTAACTATACATAGTTACTGAGAATCTCTTATGGTCCATAACTACAGAATACTTTGCTATCTGTTTTCTATCATCTTAGTAATGAGGTATTACAGATGCAAAAAAAAGAAATGAGAAAAAAATGCTTAGAGGCAGAACGTATAAGATGTTCAAGGAACAGAAAGGAATTCTAATTCTGTTATATATAAGGTGTTGGTAAAATATGGAAGAATGTGATGGGAAAAAAATAGTTCAAACTTTTAATGTTCAGCCCAACTGGAATAGCTTTGTTAATAATACTTATTTGAAGCTTAACTTCAGAGACTATCACTTAACTAAAAATGAAGTTACATTGCCTAAAAAAAATTGATACAAACTCTTCACACAAGTAAATAATTTATATAATTTGAAGGTTAGTTTTTTTGTTTGTTTGTTTTGTTTTGTGGTACTAAAGATTGAACTCAGGGCCTTGGGCATACTAGGCACATCCCAATCCCAAAGGTTAGTTTTATAGTAAAAATTTACAAGAAATCTTTTATTTTCCCCATTTTGGAATTTTTTTATTGCCTTCTGCTTTTCTCCAGCATATTTCCATGTAGGTCTAATTAGTTTAGATCTAATAAGACGCTAGAAAAGCATACATTTCATTTTGTAGCCCTTCTAGTGCAGATGAGCAAAGGATATTGACATGAGGGACTTTTTCAACCACCCAACATCTCTATAAGTACTTACTATGGTCGTAACTGTGGAAAGGAGAGGGAAAATGTATTGTTTGGTCCTTAACACTAAATGGGTAACTGGTCAGGTTTTCCCTTGGAAGTACTACATTTTCTACTGGGGCAGAAAATGAGTATGGTTTTGGAAACAATAAACAGAAGAAGTGATGTTAATTACCATAGTAACTGAATTTGGAAATCACTTGAAACTTATCCACTTTGATAGTACAATATGTACTTGGAGAAGGTATTAATTTATATGCCCAGACTCAAAGATCTGAATCTAATGCATTGATACATGAAAACCTGGTTATGGTACCAAGAAGCAATGTGGGCAAGTTTAGTTGACCTCTTTCTATGCATTGGACTTTAGTTTCTTTAGTTCCCTATATGTTGTGGATATTAGCCCTCTGTCCGAGGTGTAGCAGGCAAAAGTTTTCTCCCATTCTGTAGGTTCTCTCTTGATGCTCTTGACTAAATCTTTGGCTGTGCAGAAACTTTTTAGTTTAATTGCATACCATTCATTTATTCTTGAGTTTAGAGCTTGAGCCATAGGAGTTTTGTTAAGGAAGTAGCTGCCGACTCCTATATGCTGTAGTGTTGACCCTACTTCTTTTTCTAGTAAGTTTAAAGTTGTTGTCTATGCATTGAGAGGTGCTCACAGGCTCAAACACTGGGCAGCATAGCCAGCCTTTCAATTTATTGTGATTTAGCCAACAAAGAACAAGAAGTGTGTCACCAGGGTGTTTCAACAATTGCAACAGAAAGTGAGACTTCTAAGTTGTCTTTGTTTCTGTAAGCCTGTGTTGTGTCAGTGCCCCATTAGTAGCAGATGACAAGAATTCAACTTCGTGGCAGAAGCAACCTGAGTCCAAATAAACATCCATAGAGGTCTTAGAGTTGTCAGCAAAGCAAGCATCTTGGCCGGGCGGCAGGGGGAGGCATAGAGACTTGTAATTTGAAAATTGAAAAGAACGTGCCCTTGTTTTGTGTCCTAAGCTGATGAGAAGGGAGGTGCACATATAATAACCATTATGTATGTACTGAAAAGCACTTCAAAGTGTGTCAACATCTGCATGCCTAAAAATTCTAGATACAGAGCACAGACACTTAAGGAGAGGACATATTTTATCCATGTGCAGTCAGTTCAGAAAACATCCCTGTAGTTAAATGCAGAGCCGGATTTTGAAGAGGGTGAAGACCATGAATCTCTACAAATGAAAAAGGAGACTGATACAAAGTTAAATTTTGGACAACCAAACCAAAAATAAATAAAGAAAAGGTGTTGAATTTCCTGTTTTGAAATTGATCAAGTGATCATCTGCTGAAGTTCCTCCATTTTTGACAATCTCCCACTGTCACACAGTAGCAAAGGCATTCTTTTAGCAGTATCACACGGATGGCAGCTCTAAGAGCACAGAAGGCAAGAGAAGTTAAACTGGAGAAGAGCAAGCATAATAGAGCCACTGAAGTGCAATCTCTTATGGAAATAATATTTTAGTTAGCATAATAGTCATTCTAATGATGAAGCACTTTGAGTAATGAACATATTTATAGGGCATCCACTGTGAATACTTAAGTTGAAGAACAATTGATATTGTTCAAATATTCTCAAAACTTGGTTGATGTGGAAAAAGTCACATGATAAGAATTCTTAGCAAGCCTTTGAAATACTCTACACATGAGAAGTTCAGGTCACAGATTTGGAAGTGGAGAATTTGGGAAAGGAGTCAGGATATTGTCGAACCATGGTGTTGATGGAAATGTGAATCTTAAAAGTATTGCACGAAAGGATTAGCAGAATTTGTAATTATAGGTTAAAATAAAACTAGGAAAAAAGTGATTCCATGTTTATAAGCCTGGAGGGGCTTAAGGTGTTGTTGATAGTCAAGGGAAAATTAGTGAAGACAGCTCTTGAGGGAGATGGAAGTGCTTTTCAATGTTGTGTTTCAAGGGCGGTGGTGGTGTTTTAAATTCAGACGTCCAGTTGACAGTGGTGTGTACAGAACTAGAAAGAAGGTATTAAGAATAATTGAGGATGGGAGAGGGTAGTTCAAGCCTGGCAATCAATATTGGGAACAAGAAGACACTTCTAGAACCTTTGGAAGGAGTGTGTCAAAGGAGTGAAGACCTTGTGACTTATCCTTGAGAAATACCCAGAGTTCTAGGCAATGAAATAGTGATGAACATATCAGAGAGTCGGAAGAATCGTTGAAGCTCCAAATTGTTGTCTGGCTTCCAGTGCCGTGAATTTTCCTCTAAAGTCTACAAAACTGAACCTCCAAGCTGCTGTTAAGAAGCTGGAGGTACAGAGCTTCGTTTCAGCCACTCTTGCCGGAAGAGTGGGGGAGCAGCACCCACTGTGGTTTACTTCCCTGTGTGCTGCAGGGTGGGACAAAGCTCCCCAGGCAGTATCTGTACAGCTCAGTGGAATGATTGTTACTGCCCCTTGGTACTGATGAGGAACTAAATGGTAGGCTAATTATCTAAATTTCTGAAAATTGAAAACAGTGGGGAAAAATAATGTCTTTGGACCAGGAAGTCATTTAACAGAACATTGAGTCTCAAATTTCACATTTGGGGGGGTAATATTTCCACATAGGTCTTATATTAAAGATGGAAACTTCTGCCCTCTTAAAAGTCTTTGCTGATAATATCCATGTATGTGTGAATATGTAACAATTCCCTCCAATATGTGAGACTACGTCAAACAAATAAAAATAATAGTTACTGTGTTATTTAAATTTTTCAGCCTTCAAATATAAATACTATATTGTTTTTCTTTTTAAAAAAAAAAAGTCTTTACTGATAGTGGAAAACTTTCTTTTGTTTGCCATGAGGTGGTTTCATAATGAGAACAGTAATAAGGAAATCATGGCCTCTCCTCCATTCAAATTCTGCCAAGTTTGTTGCAAAAAAATCATGGGTTCACAGGTGAACTTTTACTATTTTAATCGAAATACACATATGTGTTTAGCTACTGATGTTTCATTTTGATAATTTATCCTTCTTTGCCTGCTATTCTTGGTGAACTTGTTTTTCCGTAAACTGATTTAAATGGCAGATAAAGGATCATTTGTGAAAAATGCCAGAAAAAAATTCATTTACAAACAACAGGGGAAATAGTTATCTACATTTCATTGAATATTTAAGGTTTTTTAGTCTGAAGTCCCTCTTCTAAACCTCCTTAGCTTTGTCTTAGGCTCACTGATCTTCTCTTCTCCACTTCACAACACTTTACTCCCACCACTCTTCATTCCTGCTTCTCGCTCAGTAATTTCTTGAAATCTTCCCAGGGTGGGTCTACTTTCTGAATGTGGTCCTCCCTAGTTAGGTGACCACAGCAGCCTTCAGGGTAGGAAGATGAAATGCACATTGCAAGAGGTTTCTTTTCTTAGGTAAACACTGCTTTTTGCAGAACTAACAATTTTTGTAAATATATTTTCCTACAGCTGGGTGTAGTGGTACATACCTGTCATCCCAACAACTCAGGAAGCTAAGGCAGGAGGATTGCAAGTTTGAGGCCAGCATCAGCAATTTAGTGAGGCCCCAAGCAACTTAGCAAGAGCCTGTCTCAAAAAAAAAAAATAAAGAGGGCTAGGGATGTAGCTCAGTGGCAAAGTGCCCCAAGACTCAATCCCCAGTACCAAGAAAAAAAAAAAATCCCTATTGTATACACTGGGATGTTTATATATATGTATATTCATATATTCATCCATTTCTTCTATAGGATTTTCAACTTTATAACTTGTAGACTCGTACACACAATCACTACTAACCTGCCCCCAAGATGGACTTAATCATTATAAATCCTTTAATTCTCCCTTTTTATGGATGTCCTACATATTTTTCCTTTAGTGGAATGATTACTGAAAACGAACTCTAAATGTTGGGAATATAAGTTACTCCCATATATCCGTTATCCAGATTGTCCAGTTGTTTCGTTTCCTATATTGGAAAGTCTCTAGCTTCAAGGATCCTAGACCTGCTCCCAGGCACCCCGAGATGCTTCAGCCTGCTCCCCAGGGCACTGCAGGGTATTTTAAATCTTTGAGAGAAACACAGTGACATCTGTTGGGCAGGACCTGAACTACTACTGTTTGGGGACTTTATTTCAGCCAAGAGGAGCCACGAAAAATATTACTGGACTCGGAGGACCAAGGACTTTCTCCGTTTGGGAATCTCTGCTCTAGACATTAAACTTTCTCTTGTATCACATTAATTTTAGAAAATGCTTACACAGTTGGTCAAAGCAACTCATATTAAGGAATTATTAAATTTTTTTTATGAAAAACACATCTTTTAATGAGATGCATAGGATGTTTTTCCCCAATTAATTCTATGCCCATATGTGAATTTTATTGACTGACTTATTTTATTTGTTTATGTTTTTGCTTTGCTGATGTAACAAATGAAAAAATTATATCAAATATAAATAAATGGAGATAAGAAGAGATTTATTATAGCAATATCATCCTTCAAACTCTAGCTTGTAGTTATATACCAAACATATGTGCTATTTGGAAAGCTACCTTCCTTGTGGAGGATTTATTGTCTATAGCTGTGCTGACAAGTAGCCATTACCCACACAAAACTATTTCAATTAAATTAAAATGAAATAAAATCTGAAATCCACTTCCTTGCTGCCGTATTCCAGATGTTCAACAGCCAGGTTAAGTGAGTGGCCACCGTGTTGGGCAGCAGAGACGGAGAACATTTTCATCATTGTAAGAAGTTCTATTGGATAATGCTGGTCTATACGTTATAGTCAT
>PVKS010004832.1:62579-90051 GCA_004027875.1 Aplodontia rufa
AAAAAAAAAAAAAAAAAAAGCCAGTATTGCTGGCTGGAGCAGTGGCTGAGCAGTTATAGTGCTTGCCTGGCATGCACTAGTACGTGAGTTCGAACCCCAGCACCATGTACACAACAAAGTGTCAGAACAACAAAGGCCACATGAAAAACTAAAATAAAATTATTTCTCTCTCTCTTTCTCTCTCTCTCTCACTGTCCCTCTCTCTTTAAAAAAAAAGCAAGAAAGAAAAAACAAAGTGTTGCCCTGAAAGTCTCTTTATTGTTTCCCAAGGCCCATGTGGAAATTTCTGTAGGATGTATATGTAGGAGTAGAATTTCTGGGCCATAGAATATTTCCATCTTCAACTTGACTTGGTAATGATGACTGTTTAAAAGTGACTATACTGGTGTACGCTGCTGGACTTCCGACCTCTTTAAATGTTATTTCAAGTTAGGTTGGCTGTGATTGATAAAAACAAAGAAACAAATGAATAACAATAGCTTAAACAAAAGAAAAATGTATTGCTCCCCATGTAGACAAAGGTGGTAGGTAAACAATTCAGTGTCTGTGGTAGGTCCAGATCATTAGGGTCCAGCTCTCCTATTTTGTTATTCCAATACTCTATGTGTGATTTTTTTTTTTTACCTCATAGTATAAAGAAGCTGCTTGATCTCTAGTCATCACATCTGCATTCAGCCCTGAGAAAGAGGAAAAGGCGAAAAGGTCGTACCTCCAATCTCTGACATTTATAAGGATGTTTCCTGGAGTTTGAACAATCTATATCTACTTGTAATGTATTATCCATATCATAATCAAATGGTCAATCTACAAGAATGACTGGAAAAGGACTGTATTCCCAAAGTGGTTATGTTCCCAGCCAAACATTAGTGAGGTTGTTTTGACCAAAGATAAGGACTGTTGGGGGATAATAAGTCATTTCTTATTTCCTCCCCCTTCCGCAGTTTGCCAGCAGTTGGTGTTATCATCCTTAAAGGGTTTTAACTGTTTCATGGGCATAAACTGGCATCTCCCAGTGGCTTTAATTTACTGGGGACACTGAACTTATTTTTAATATAGGCCATCTGAATCTCTAACTCTCTGAAGCAGCTGTTGGTTTCTTTTGTTCATTTCCTTCTATTTTCCTTATTAAGTTTTAGAAATTTATTATATATTCTAAAAATACTTCATTGTTATGTAGCCTTGTATTTTAGGCTTTTTACCTGTAACCATAACGTAACAATTTGTGAAACTCTGAAATCTTTGAGTTGATGAATTTAGTTCATTTATTGTGATGACTAACATATTTCTGCCATCTTATTTTGTGCTATTTGTTCCTTTTTGTGCTAACTTATTTTGAATTGTCTTTTTCTTGTTTCATTATGTTTAGCAGTTGTCTGCTAAATTAGCCTTTTTTCGTGAAACTATTTTCATGGTTATATTTTAAATTCCAATATGTATACATACATAAAATCTTTAAAAATGAAAATATTTATCTCCTTTCTGGTCATACAAGGATTTTAGAGTACTTTGGCTTAATCCCTTCCCCTTACACAGGAAATGATGTATTTTTGAAATGTTTTTTCTATTTACCAATTACTTTTTGAGAGACCGTGTCTCACTACGTCATTCAGGCTGGCCTTGAACTCCTGAGCTCAAGCACTCCTCCTGCCTCAGCCTCCTGAGTAGCTGGAACTATAGGCATGTGCCCACCCAGCTCAAAGTCTTCTATTCTTATGTAATTTCAAACTTAACTTATGTAAAATTTTTAGAACTTGTACAAGGAATTCCCATACACTCTACCCAGTCCCTCCAGTGGTTCACAGCTGGCTGTATTCACGTCGTCCTGTTCTCTCCAGTCCTATGTTTCTCTCGCTCTTTCACTGTCCTCGCCCGCTACTTTCATCTAAGATTAATTTGGAAAGTTTGCAGCACTTCCGCTTGACCACTAAATGCCTCAATGTGAGTTTCCTAAGAACAGACTGTTCTCTTACATAGCCAAAGTATGATTACCCAGATCAGACCCTTAACACTATATATACCATTATTCTATAGCCTAGATTCATAGTGGGTCAGTTTTCCAACTAATATCCTCACAGCTGTCCTGCCCCCTACCCACTCCAGAGTTCAGTATAAAATTACATATTGCATTTTGCTTCCAAATCTCTGTAAGCATATTAAATCTAGAACAGTTTCTCAGACTATCTTGCTTGACCCTAAACTTTTTGAGGACTAATTAATTTATAATGCTTGCGCTTGGACAGTTTGCTTATAATTAGACTCAAATTAGACATTTGGGGTAAAAATAGCACATGATGCTTCCTTCTCAGTGAAGAATGTCAGGAGGTCCGTGACCTTAGTTTGCTCTAATATTGATGATGATAAGCTAGGTTACTTGGAGTCTGCTAGGGTCTTTCCACTGTGTAAGTCACTACATTTCTCTTTGTAACCAATAAAGTGTTTAGGTAGGTAATTTGAAACTACGTAAATATTTCAGTCCTCATCAGTCTTCCACCTCTTGGTTTTTGCACCAGAAATGTTTATCTGACACCACCATTCCTTTCTATTTATTAGCTGACATTTTACTGTTAAAGATCATCCCTTCTCTCTTGTATTTATATTGTTGTATCACTATAGACTTCTGGGCACTAATTCTATTTAACAGGTTATAAGCTTTTCATTTCTGTACTTTCATATCTGAATTCTCCCAGATCAAGTGGAAACGTTTAGAATGGCCCCTGTGTCTTTTTGATAGTCCCCACCATTTTTAAAGCATTTCCTTAGTTGCTGGAGCAGGGTGTTCCAGGCTCATTTTGTAATTCCCTTCATCAGTCTAAAATTAGCCTTTTCTCCATGGACCCTACCCACTTTAGTGAACAGTGGTATTTTGAAACCAGAATTTGTGCACTAAGAGTGTCACTGCCATTGGTGTATCATCACAACAAGACTCAACCAAAAGAAGTAGGAAATGCGTTTTTACATTTATAAGAAAAATATTTTGTAATATATACATACATGCACCTATGTCTCTTCTTATTCTTCTATCCAACTGTTCAAAAATGAGCTTCTCCTGATCACTCCGACTCCACTTTGATGCCAGAGCTTACATTCTAGTCTTCCCTCTAAGCATGTGCAACTCCTTTCTCTAACAGTGAGAAATCTGGCTTCCTTTCTCAATACATTTACTCATTTGCCCATGTCTAGAATTTGTAAAGGTTGGTTTCAAATTGCTAAATCAAATTATGGCAATAACTAAGTCTACTAACTAGAATTTAATATTTTGTAACACTTTTTAAAGTAAAACTAGCAAAGAGTGAAACATGCGTGTATTTAGCATATAATTTGATGGGTTTGCTTTTTCAAATATATGCACCTATACCTGTGTATCATACACCCCTAGAAAGGCAGAGAACATTTCTATTGTTCAAGAAAGTCATTTTAGATCCCCTTCTAGATGTTCCTACCCTGAAACAAATCATTTTGTGAGACATTTTCACTATAGATTAGGTTTTCCTGCTCTAGAACTTCTCTTTTCTCCATTTCTTTTGCTCAGAATAATGGCTGAGATCTCCAGGGTTTTGAACGTAGATTCTTTTGTCAGTAGATTCTTCTTCCTTGTAAGACTTCACCATGGGAAAATACCATGACTTGGTTCTCCATTCTCCTATTAATCTGTATTTAAGTTGTCTTCATTTGGGCCTATTGTGAACGAACCTGCTATAAAAACGCTCTTGTCCAAAATTTTTGGACATCTTTTCATTTCTCTGGTAATTGATGGGTGAAAGTTATATTTTATATTTAACTTCATAAAATAACTGTCAAAACCTTTTCCAAACTATTTGTACCATCTTATATGCCTACCAGCAATGTATAAGAGTTTCGGCTGCTCCAAAGCCTCAGGAACATTTAATGTTCTTAATTTTACCAACCTAGTGGTTATGTAGTATTATTTTGTTATTTAATTTTGCATTTTCCTGAGGACAAATGATTTTAACTACTTTTCCACGTGTGTAATTGCCAATTATATGTCTTTGTGAAGTATCAGTTCAAATCTTTAGCCCTTTAAAAATCTGAGTGATTAGGGCTGTAGTGGTGGCTCAGCGCTTATGCACTTGCCTGGCATGCATGAGGACGTGAGTTTGAGCCCCAGCAACACTTACACAACAAAGTGTCAAAGGAATAAAGACCAAATGAAAAACTAAATAAAACTGATTCTCTGTTTCTCTCTCTCCCTCTCTCTCTTAAACAAAAAAAAAAAACTGATTATTTTTGAATTATTGACTTTTAAATACCTAAATACAAGTCCTTTGTCAGATAAATATTTTTTCAGACATTTCTCCTGGTTGTGCCTTGCCTTTTTATTTTATTAATGGTATCTTTTGTAAATTTTAATAGAGTCTTTTTTTATAATTATTGATTTCTGTGTCTTAAGAAATATTTACATACCCTTCTCCCTCTACCCCCACACTCAACTGTAAAGAGATTTTCCTGTGGTTGCTTCTTAGATGCTTGATATTTTTGGCTTTTCAAGTTATGTCTATAATCAGTAGATGTTTTTGCCCTGAATTTTTCATTGTTATCTGCAGAACAGTTTGTCTGATAGCATTTATTACATTATTGCCTGAAATGAAGCCTTAATCTTTATCATTTATATAGCAGTGTTGATTTAGATCCATCCGTATCTGATATACTCCTTTTTTTTTTTCTTTTAAAAGAGAGAGGGACAGTGAGAGAGAGAGAGAAGGAGAGAAACAAATTATATTTAGTTTTTCATGTCTTATATTTTTATTTTATTTATCTATCTATCTATCTATCTTAGGGGGGAGAGAATATCAACTTCATTTAGTTTTCTTTCTTCCTTTTTTTTTAAGAGAGAGGGACAGTGAGAGAAAGAGAGGAACAATTTTTATTTAGTTTTTCATGTGGCCTTCGTTGCTCCGAGACTTTGCTGTGTACGTGGTGCTGGGGTTTGAACTTGTGTACTTGCGCATGCCGGCTAGGCACTGTAACCGACGAGCCACTGCTCCAGCCCTGATATATTCCTTTTTTGATTGCAGGATTGTTTTTGCTTGCCGTTTCTTATTACATACACCACATACCTTCTTTCAGAAATCGTTTACCTTCTTTCTGTGGTAGAAGCCTTACAAATTCTCCGGTGAGACTCTATGGCTCATAAACTCACTTTTTATTTAACATGTGCTTGAATTAGTCTCAGATACTTTTCTGGGAATACAAGTTTAAGTTGCAGATTTTTTCTATCAGTTACCTAAACATTCTATCCCATTTCTAGTTTTCTTTGTAGCCATTGAGATGTCAGCTATCAGTGTTGTTTCTTTCATTGTTATTCTCCCTGTATTTTTAACATATTCTCCTCATGTATTTTTCAGATTTGCTCTGGTGGGGTGTTGTGTATTTGTGAATTTCTTTTTATTAATCCTACTTTGGGTCATTATACTTACTGCTTCTACAGGTTCATATATTCTAGTTTTTCTGGAAAATTCTCAGTAATTGATTATTGAGAATTGATTATTGCCTCTTTTTTCTTCATTATCACTTCTAAAGGTATAAATAGATATTAAATTTTCTCATTCTGTTCTCCATACATCATAATTTCTTGTTATATTTTTCCTCCCTGTGTCTCTCTATGCTTTATTCTGGCTAATTTCTTTAGTTCTGTCTTCTAGTTCACTAATTCTCTCTTCCTCTACATCAAATCTGATGTTCTACCTTCCTATTGAATTTTTAACTTTATTTTTTATTTTTTTATTTTTATTTTTTAAATAAAATTTACTTCTATTTATGCATAAAAACACAAAAAGTATACATATTAATGGGGTACCAAGTGATGTTTTGATACATGTGTGCATTGTGTAATCAGGTTAAACTTATCTGTCTCCTCAAGCACTTATCTTTTATGGTGAAAGAATTCAGAATCCTTTCCTGTAGCTTTTTGAGATATACGGTACACAACGCCATCTTCAGTCCCCTACAATACAACAGCACACAGTACGCCTTACCTTCATCTAACTGCAAGTTAGTATCTATTGATCAACCTTTCCCCATCTCTCTCTCCTGCTGTCTACTGAATTTTATATTTTAATTTTTTAAACAATCTGATTGAATCCTTTTTTTAAAAAATCTGAAAATCTGTCTGGTTATGTTTTTGTACTCTTATTTCTAGCTCATATTTCTGTCTCCTCCTTTATTTCTTTACACATGTAAAGCATACTTTGTACTCTGAATTCTGTAATTCCAATATTCCAACACTGTGTTTTCCACCAGGTATTCTATTTGCTGTTCTCGTTGGACTCTGTCTGTAATATCTTTTCTTCTTCATAATATTTTCTTTTTTCTTTTTCCAAAATGAAAGTATATAAACTGGAAAATTCTATGAGGTGTCAGGGTTGAGGACATGTTTTCCTAGGAAACATTGCATTTCCTCCTGCTTGATGCCTGGACTATAAACCAATGATGATTTTAATTTCTCAGCTTGGATATTTTTCAACTAATCTAGTGTAATTTGAGGCCCCATACCCCACATGACAGCTAACCTATAGTTATGAATTAGGGTGCTCATAACATCCTCATTTACCCCCCAAAAAATCTGTTAGTTCCCTTTATTATGGTGTAATTGTGAATAGTACTCTTACAAGATTCCTCGTTTGGATTCTATGATTCTCTGTCACACTACTAAGAACACTAAGAGCACAGTGGACAGCGCAGCCTTTTTTCTTTTCTTTTCTCTTTTCTTTTCTTTTCTTTTTTTTTAGTCCATTCTGACCAGAAGTTTCATTATTTCTCCATTGCCGGGGCACAATTCCTAGTGTGTTCTTTCACAGAAGGTGTAGCTCTTCCAGAATCCTGATTTTAAGTTGGGGTTTCCATTCCCAACTTTCCAAATAGATGCTTTAGGTTTCTGGGGGATTGACAGTTGCCCTCAAGGCAGCCACTGGCTTTAACGTGTTTACCTCTCTGAATTCATGCTTCTCCTTAGTTCTTTGTCTCTAAGGATCTTCCTTACTTTATTGTGAGCTCAGCTATATATTTAAAAAGATGTTGTAAATGTTTTATCCAGAATATTTAGTTATTTGGTTGCAGGATATTTTTTTCCCCTAGAACAAAATCCCTGGACTCCTCATAAATACCAATGTAACTGCATGTGGTAATGGAAGAGCCAAATTTTTTATTGTTGCTATAACCCAGAAACTTCAAAGAGCAGATTTCCTACTTGAGAGTTTTCATTGTCCCCACTTTGTTGAAGATAGGAGGACAATTTAATGGAAGGGGAAATCTTCTTAATCATTTTTAGATGTTTTATATTTTCCAGATATGAATTGAGAATGTAATGATAATCACTTTTGTTTTTCTAATAAATTAAACAACTACCAACATGGAACATAAAAGATATTACATTTTATAAATGAAAGAAAGGCTAAATAACTTACCCTTGACCCATTATTAGAAAGAGATAGAACTAATATTTGAACTCCCAGCCAGTCTGTCTCATGCCCTAGCAACCATCTCCTATGCCCCTTGACAGAATTACCTGCTTTCTTCTATATCCTCATAAGTGTGTGCTCAAGGGGAGTGTACTTCCACACCTAATATTGTGGGTGCTAATGAATACTTAAAAGCTTATCAATAAAGGATAGAATATAAAAGGATAAGGAAAAAATGTCAGCCACCAAAAATCACTTAAACCTCTAGTGACAGAGAACTCAGAATCTTATGGAGTAGCCAGGTTTATCTTTGAGCAATTCTCCTTCCTAGAAATTTCTTTCCTCTAGAAGTTGCTACAGTCTATCTTCCTTAACTTCTGTCCACAGAGTCTAATTATATGCAGAAGATCCTCAGCATGAGTCTCATTCCTAGATGACAGCTCTTAGACATTGGACTATGACTTTCATATCTTCCCTCAAGTAATTTCTTCTAAGGATCAAGTGTACTCAGTTTCTTAAACAAAAATTTTATTTTGCATGGCTCATATTCCTCCATCATTGTAGTGTCTTAGACTTTTTGTTTACTTATGGATGCCTAGAGCTGAGCCCTATATTCCAATATTATTAGAACACAGGAGAATAGGACTATCCCCATCCTTCAAACCCATTTACTTCAAAGTCTGGACAGCTTTTTGTCAGTGTGGCATATCAGTGTGACACACCAAGGACATTCCCTGTGGCTTAAATTGAAACTATAAGTCCAGTCTCGGGCAGCTATGCTATAAGGACAGGCTAGACCACTAACAATATACCTGTGATTATTAACCCTGACTGTATAGCAGACCTACCTATAGAGCTTTTAAAAGCCCAAAGCCTGTACCCCATACCTGAACTACTAAATATACCAATCTGAATGTGGGATCTTCAAATGTTTTAAGCTATGTAAAGAAATAGTTAAAGCCGAGTGCAGTGGTATACACAGGTAATCCCAGCAACTCAGGAGGCTGAGGCAGGAGGATCGCAAGTTCAAAGCCAACCTTGGCAGTTTAGCAAGGCCCTAAGCAACTTAGCAAGACCTTGTCTCAAAATAAAAAATAAAAAGGCCTGGGGATGTGGCTCAGAGGTTGAGCACCCCTGGGTTCAATCCTCAGTACAAAAAAAAAAAAATGGTAGTAGTAGTTAAGAGTACATGCTCTGGGGCCAGACCACCTGGATTCATATTGAGAGTCACGTAATTTTGCAAGTTACTTACCCCTCTATGTTCTCATCTCTAAAATGATATAATGACCTTGAAGAGCTATTGTGAAGATTTGATGAGTTACTATCAGGTAAGAGCTACTTACTATGTCCTAAGTGAATATTATCTATTATTATGATGTTTGTATTCAAATTGATGCTGCTTATGTTCATGCACTCTGAGGAGTACTGACATAGGACATGATGTGACAGCATAGTCACTTTTCCCCTAGAAAACGCACAGAGAGCGAGTGAACCTCAATGCTAATAATATGTTAACTAGCAACAACTTTAGGTCAGTCCCTTGAGATATTCCCTTTAGGGTCTTGAATTGCCCTTCTGGTTGTCTGGCTTTCTCCCTTTAACCACAACATGACTCAGTTTCCCCTTACAGGAAGATGTTAGGTGGGAATGGGGGGCCTATCCCTTCCCTATGCCCTGTCTTCTCCTAACACCTCTACACTCAGTGAATACTCAGGATCAGTGCTTCTCACACCTTTGGATCTTTAACCTACACTAAAATGTGGGTACGTCAACATAGGTTGCCAGCTTTCATATCACCAAGAAAGAGCTTTAAAAAATTATAATTGTATATGTCATAATTTAAAAAGACATGGTAATATCGCCAGGTGTAGTGGTGGTTACCTGTAATCCCGGCAACTGGGGGGCTGAGGCAAGAGGATCATAAATTCAAAGCTGGCCTTAGCAATTTAGCGAGCCCCTAAGCTAGTAAGTGAGACCTTGTCTCAAAAATTTTTTTAAAAAGGGAAACCAGGCTGGGGATGTGGCTAAGTGGCTAAGGCACCCTGGGTTCAACCCCTGGTACCAAAAACAAAAAATAAAAATAAACAAAAAAATTAAAAAACATACATGATAGTATTAAAGAAGTAGGAAAACTATAATATCAAGATAAATAATAAGTCTAAGAATAATCAACTTAATGCTATTACCTGTCTTATGACTGTAGTTTGCTTAGTTTCGTATGTTTGTTAATTATGAATACGGAGAATTTATCATTGTAAGCATCACCACTTGCTTCGCCTGAACACTCACTTGCAACCACAATTATGTGTATTGATAGATAGTCTCTAAATTTGTTAAATGCTACATGAATATGGAAAAAATGCCACTCTTGATTTACAGCTGAGTTTTGGCATAATTTATGTTTTTAGTGTTTTGCTTTTATTTGCTAAATTGGGTTTGTTTAGATAGGCTATTTTAGGAGAAATTTTACAGAATAAAATAGTTATGTTTTAGTCTAAAAATACCATGTATTCCCTGTACAAGTATTTCTTGTTTTAACTGATGAAAATTCTGCAGATTAGACATGGGGGGAAGTATCTGTGCTTAGTTAATGCTAATAGAGACACCAGAGCATTCTCTCCACTATTAATCTATGGATAATGGAAGGTCCATTTCTTAAGTACACACAGAAGAAAGAATAGAAAAAATACTGGCTATGACACCAAATGGATTGCCTTCCTCCCACACTGCCATGCCCTTGTAACCCAGGGCATGTAGAGCAGGCTGGCAGCCATCGCATTACAGATTTAAAAGTGCTGGGATCTCTCGGTCCTGTAGCAGGTTTCCTGATAGATTGGTGAGTAATGTACTTGAAGAGTGCATTACTGAGCTCTAGACTAATGGCCACCTCTTGCCCATGGCCTTTATGGTAGATCATTCATTGTGCTGCCTCATCAGCTTCCTGCCAGTCTGTATCTGGCATGAGCACTGCCTGTTCTGAAGCTGATTAATACCCTGGGAACAAGTCTCACTGCGTATCTCAGTGCGGATTACACAAAAGTGGGAATGTTCTGGTGCTATGGGAACAACACAACTTTGATAAATAAAACAGGAAAAAAAAAACCTTAATTTATATATTGTCAAAATAGAGGTCTCATGCTGGAGCGGTGGCTCAGCGGTTGTAGTGTTTGCCAGGCATGCGTAGGGACCCAGGTTCGAACCCGTTACCACATACACAACTAAGTGTCAAACAAAGGCCAGATGAAAAAAATAAATAAAATTGATTTTCTCTTTCTCTCTCACTCTCTCCCTCTTTCTTTTGGTTTTTTTTTCCCATTATTTAGCTTTTCACGTGGCTTTTGTTGCTCTGACAGTTGTGTACATGGTGCTGGGGTTTGAACCCGTGAACTTGCACATGCCAGGCAAGCGCTGTAACTGCCGAGCCACCACTCCAGCCCAATCTCGCCCTCTTTCTTAAAAAAGAAAAAAAAAAAATAGTGGTCTCCACAAATTATAGATATGCTACATTGTTATTAATTATATTTAGTACATTAAAGGAATAATGGCGTTCATTAGCTATCTGAAGTCTAGTTGGTGCTTTAATCAGCTCAAAAAGATCGAATTTCTTCAAATTCTGTTTCCTGAAATTGAGTGTCTGAACTAACCCTCCTTTCCTACCTTCTTTGGGGATAAGAATCTGTTTTAGTAAGCTTTTTGTTGTTGGTACAGTGACCAAAAGACCTGACAAATTAAGAGTAGCTAAATGCAAAGGATCCACACAGTTGAAGACAGAATGCTTTGGAAGAATACAACATCCAACTCGATATCCACTCACCCCATGTGTTTCTTCTCGGTTCAGTTAGTCATCAGCCGTTGTAAACCTAACTCATGACCTGAATTGTAGATGAAAACTAGAAAATCGTGTATTACGAGACACACAGCAATCATTTGCAGCAGAATGTGATAAGTTCCCTCGTGAAAATACGGTTCTAAGAGATCATAAATGGAAGAACAGATGTCTGAGTAATCCAGGGAACGTTCATACCAGAGGCATTTGTCTTCAGTACTGGAAAGGAGATTTCTAGTGCAGGAGTATGTAGAAGCCATGCAAGGCCCAGGAATTAGCAAGAAGTTTGGGAAAGAGGAGGTAGAGCAGGAACTGAAAAGAGTCAATATGAATAGTGTGTTTTGTGACTTTGGGGAGGGGCTATAAAGAGGCCAAATACATGCACTAGATATCCCATGCAATGTATTTTGGTCTTATTTTTAGATGAGGGTTTCTTTTCCTGATACCCATATGCTACTACCTGATTCAAGGGTTTTGTAAATGGGCTTTGGGGAAGTCAGTAAATTCAGAAATTGTAAGAAAAAAAAAGTCTGTTTATTCTTTTTAAAGAATTTGTAGTTTATGAATTTATTGGCATGATGTTCATAATTTTCCCTTATCTCTTTACTGTCTTAGATTCTACAGTAATGTCCCTTCTTCTATGACTTATATAAGTAATTTTTGTTTTCTCTATTCTTCTTAGTTATTTTTATTAGGATTTATCATTTTTATTAATTTTTTTCAAATAAATGGCCGTGCTTTGTTGATTTTTCTTGTCTGTTTTTTATTTCATTGATTTCTTCTCTTTATTATTTCCTTTATTATACTTTTTTAAGGAGTTGAGTCACAATCATAGATGCATATAAGGTAATGATATGATACACATTTGATTCTAACCCAGAGTCAACCCAACATCACCCCCCCCATTCTTTATTATACCTTGCTCTTCTTTTCTTCTTATGGTAGAAACTTGGATCATTTCTTTCTTTTCTAAAATAATCATTATTTTAGATAAATAAGCTGCCTCTTACTTTCCCTAACATGTTGTATTTATAATATCATCCGCTTCAAAAAAATCTCCCTAACTTGCCTTGTGGTTTCTTCTATGATCCATGGTCTATTAGAAGTCAATTGTTTAGCTTCCAAATGTTGGGAACCTTTTTATTTTTTTGTTACTGATTTATAGTTTAATTCTGTTATGCTCATAAGGAATACTCCATATCATTTTAATCTTTTGACTTTTACCAAGACTTATTTTATGGCCCAGCATAGGCTACATCTAGGCAAATGTTCCATGTACACTTGAAAAGAATGGGTGTGTTTAAAATATCTGTTTTTCTCCATTTGTTCTTATCAGTTGTTGATTTGTGTGCTTTAATCCTCTGTCATCAGCTACATTCACATTCAATGTCATTATGTCTTCTTCGCCTATATACAATGCCTTTCTCTATGGCAGTGCAACTTGTTTTGAAGGCAACTTTACCTGATACTAATTGTCTGCTTTTTTATGATTACTTTCTCCAGGCATGTCCTTTTCCATCTTGTTATTTTCCATCTCTTGTAAATAATGTATGGTTGAATTTTTATTTTAAAAATCCATTCTTTCTGTTTCTAATTATATCTTTCCAATTTACATTTAATATGAATATTGATATAGTTGAGTTTATATCTGCCAGGTTGCTATTTGTTTTCCATTTGTTCCATCCTCTCTTGTTCCTTTTAATCCTCCTTTCTTATCTTTGGGGATAAAAATGTGTTTTAGTGAGCTTTACTTTGTCACTGTGACCAAAAGACCTGACAAGAACAATTAGAGGAGGGAAAGTGTTATTTGGGTCACAGTTTCAGACAGCTTAGTCCATAGGCAGCTGCCTCTGTAGCTCTGGGCCCAAGATGAGGAAGAACATCATGGTAGAAGGAGGTGGCAGAGGAAAGCAGCCCAGGACATGGCAGCAAGAAAGCAAAGAAAGCTCCCCTTACCAGGGACAAAATATATACTCTAAGAGCACACTTCCAGTGACCTACCTTCTCCAGCCATACCCTACCTGACTAAGGATACCTCCCAGTTAATCCACATCAGTGGATTAATCCACCAATCAGGATACACCTGTCATACTGCAATCGTTTCACCTCTGAAAATTCTTGCATTATCTCCCACATGACCTTTTAGGGGACACCTCACACCCATACCATAACAGAACGTTTCGGTATTTTGTTTTTATCTTTCCTACTTGCTTTGACTCTGTCACCTCTTCTCCCCCACAATGGTTGCTCTATGAACTACATTCTTAACAGACTACACTAATTCACATAGAAACTAAGAAGCTTCAGTATTACAATGTCATGTATCGCCTTCCATAGCTTGTGCTATTTTTGCCTGGTATTTTACTATTTCTTACTTTTAAGCTGCACATAAAGTATTATTTTTTTTTTTTTTTTGCTTTAAGCAACCAATTGTCTGTTAAAGAAATTAGGAAAAAATATTCTTTTATATTTATCCATCTTTTCTTTGTTTTTTCCTCCATTTCCAGTGACCACCTTTTATTCCTATAGAATCCTATTTTGTAAAATTTATTTTTAACCTAAAGAACTTCCTTAGCATTTGTTATAGTGTAGGTTTGTAGTTAACAGATTATATCATCTTAACTATTGCTTTTGTTTTAAATGATATTATCACTGACCGTAGTATGCTATATTAATGATTTTCTTCTTTTAGGACTTGAAAATATTTTCCCATTTTCTCTTCCATTCTTTCTTATGGGAATTCAGCTGTAATTCTCATTGTTGTCTCCCTTCTGGGTCTTCACTTACATCTGTGTTCGATTTCGATGGCTCATTATCACTACATGAATCACTGGTGTTCTCTTCGAAGTTTAGGGTTTTTTGTTTTTGTTTTTGTTTTTGTCTGTGTGAAAAATTACTATTAACTTGTCTTCATGTTCTCTTTTCCTTTCTTCTGTAGTGTCCAGGCTGCTGATAAACCCATACGATGTTATTTTTTTCATATCAGACATTTCTTTTTTTTCTAGAATTTTCACTTAGTCCTTTTTAAAAATTCCAATTTCTCTGTTGAAATTACTTTTTTATTCACTAATTCAGCCTATCTTTTCCCCCAAATGCTTGAACCTATTTATATCAGTTGTGAAGTCCTACCATGCTAATTGTCCTGAGCTGTATGTCACTCTGTTGTTTAATGTCTTTCGAATGTGCATCAGATTTTCTTTCTCATATCTTTGTATGTCTTCTGATGTTTTCTTATATACCAGACGTGCTGTACAGAAGAAGAAATAACACACTGTATGTTTTATTTGGATTTTTTCCTAAGGTGATGTCTACATTCTTTGGTCTGGCATCTATGGTAAAGAAATGATACTTCAGGGCTGGAGGTGTGGCTCAGTGGTAGAATGCTTTCCTTGCATGCATGAAGCCCTGGGTTCAATCCCCAGCACTACCAAAAAAAGTGATAGTTCAACCTTCATGAGGGGGTGACTGAGCTACCTCTTTAATAAAAATTAATCTCATTTCTCATAGCCCAATCTTCAGTCTTCCAGGCTGCCTCCATTGGGAAACTAGTCCCAGTCCCTTTTACTTTGCAGTAGTTGAACTATGAGGGGAGTTAGCCTGTGATTTTGGCTATTTTCTATTCCTTATATTTAGCTATGGTAGGGCCTTACATTCCAGGTACCATAAAATGTAAAAGATTATTCAAATTCTACATGTTTTAAGCCTTCCTTCTCTACTGTTCCCTCAGCAAAATTTGGGATAGAAGAAGAATTATTTTACCAAGCATATTACTGGCATTATTTAAATGAATTAATTGGCTAACTGCCAAGCAAGTTAGCGCCTCCAGATTCCAGTGTGCCCCATCAGTTCTCACTATTGATTGCTTTTTTTTAACAAAAAAAATCCATTAATCATAGACCTTTTTGTTGTTGTTTACTTTTTTAAAATTCTTTATTCTGACAATGAGTTCACCAAAACCACTCTGCTCCTGTAACCCCAGTGGTTCAGGAGACTGAGGCAAGAGGATAACAAGTTCAAAGCCAGCCTCAACAACTTAACAAGGCTCTAAGCCTTGATATCCTTTCTCAAAATATAATGTAAAAAGGGCTGGAGATGTGGTGCAGTGGTTGAGTGCTACTGGTTTCAATTTCTGGTACCCCAAAAACTAAAAATAAAAAGTACAGTGCATCCTAACACACACATACACACACACACACACACACACACACACACACACACACACATACACAACATTTCTTCCATTAATCTTTGGTATTCCCCTACATTAGTATGCTTTTTATTTTCTCTTTTTTTTTCTTGTTGTCATGAGGCAAAGGGTACCTGTGACCTTTAACATCCTAGCTAAAAAAAATTTTTTAAAAAAGGAAGGATCAAGCAATAAAATTATAAATCCATGGATTACAATTGAATAACTTTAAGCAGAAGAAAGCATATTATAAACCAAATTGTTGGGTTATAGTTTAGGAAAATCCCTTTGCAGCTAAATGATTTCTGAATTAGAGTGGAAAGTGAGCAGAGAAAGTGAAAATTTTACAAGGTGATTGTTACAGACTGGACTGAAGACAACCTGAACCAAATCTATTGTGGAGGAATGTAGAAGAAAGAAATCAACTTGAGAAATGAAGATCTGTTGCAGTATGAAGATGCAATAGAATGGAGATGATTGATGGAGAAAAGATTATAAGATTATCTATTGTAAGTTTATGAACTTGTCAGAGGATTTTTAAAAGTCAATGAGTTCTGGGGATGGAGCGGTGGCCCAGTGATTACTGCTTTTGCCTGGCATGCACAAGGATGCTAGTTTGAACCCCAGCATCACATACAGAACGAAGTATCAGAGCAACAGAAGTCACATGAAAAACTAAATAAAATTGATCCCCATCCCCTGTTCATCTCTCTTTAAAAAAAAAAAAGTCAATGAATTCAGAAAAATTTTAAACAGAGAAGTTCAGAGATCATTGTTTTAAAAAAATAGTTTAGAAATGGCAAGGAGAATAGATTAGAAAAGAAAATAAATTTAAAAAGGGAAGGCCAGCTGGGAAGGATCTTCACATAATACAAAGGAGATGGAGGAATAATAATGATAAAAATAATAATAAGTTTATTCCTTTCCATATTATTAAGGAGCACATTATTACCAGCCAAAAGTTTAATTTGAATCTGTATTAAGTTTCATCATTCAAAGTTGCTATGTACTTCTAACATTTGGTACTGTGTTACCAAGTGTACTCAATGTACAATAGAAGAATAAAAGGAAAATAAACCAATTTAAATGATTAAAAGCTTGATAGCATCTGGCTATAATTAGAATCTAACCTAATAAATGAAACCTCATAAAGTCTGAAAAGGATCTCCTGTTAAAGTACTTTAAAAGAGAACAGAATTGTGGTTTCAGTAATGCAAAAGAATAGGGCAATTAAATATACAATTATAGAAGGTAAAGGATTCTACTACAGTTAGTTGAAAGAATCTTCAGCTATCATGAGAATATTTCTAGATGTATTCAAACTTTTCTACAGACAAAGGCTTTATCCAGGCTGAATATGAATCTGGACCCACTCTAAATTGGAAAAGAATAAAGCCTCTCCAACTCCCTGCTGTAGCAGGAATCTGTAAACTTTTTTGATAAAGATCCAAATAGTCTCTGTCACAACTACTCAGTAATGTCGCTGGAGCATAAAGGAGCCACAGACAATGTAAAAGAATGAACACGGTTGTGTCTCAATAAAATTTTATTTACATAAACAAGTGAGCTGGATTTGGCTTGTGGGTGGAAGTTTGCCAGTGCTCTCTTCCAGTGTGATCTGGAGTGATGCTTTCCAGTAGAAATGTAATGAAAGCCACACAGAAATCTCAAAATTTCTAATGGACACATTTTTTAAAAGGTAAAATTAATTTTAACAGTATATTTAACCCAATATGTACAGAATATTGTCATATTGATGTGTCATCAGCATGCAGTAAAATATCTAAAAAATTTCCAATTTACTTGAGATATTTTGTACTTCTTTCCTAGGTCTTCGGCTTACAGTAAATCTCAGTTTGGACCAGCCACATTTCAATGTTAAATTGCTACTTATGACCAAAGGCTACCATATTAAACTGTGCAAGTGTAGATACTTCAGTTATCGCAGATCTAAACTCCTCTGTCCAGACTGGAAGTTACTCAGTGGTGAGATGATTTCTTATACAGAAAGGTGTCCCTTGGACTTGCCTCCTTCTCAACTTCAGCTTTGTCAGCTTCCTTATTAGAAGCTACCCCAAGCGGGTTTCTCTATATTTAATATCCATGCAGATTTTGATACGGTGGTTATTGGAAAGAACCTGAGATTTTATATAGTAACGAGCTCCCAGTGAGCGCCAATGCTGCTGGTCCAAGGACCATACTCTAAGAAGCAAGGGTTGAAAGGCCATGCCAGAGAACATGGTCATCGCTGGAACTGATGGCCTACCTTCCCACACAGATACCAGGTCCAATCCCCATGTGTCAGGCATCACTGTTTAGGTCCCCACCAGAAATGGAAGCTTTTAAGGCAGGAAGCACTATCCGATAGGAATAAAATGTGAGCGATACAAGTAATTTAAAATTTTCTAAATAGCCACATTTAAAATTATTTTTAAAAAGTAAAGTCAGGTCTGGGAATGTAGCCCCATGGTAGAGCATGTCCTTAGCCTGTGCAAGGCCCTGGTTTGATATCCAGCACAGAAAAAGGGGGGAAAAAGATGCAGTCAATTTTAATAACATTCCTTAACCCCATATATCAAAAATACTATTCCAATATTAACCAATATAAAAATTATTGAGATATTCTAATGTCTTCAAAATGCACTGTGTTTTCTACTTATATCACATTTTAATTTGTACCACCCACATTGTAAGTACTCAATAGGTACATATGGTTATGGCTACTGTATAGGACAGTGTACCTCTAACGTCATCATAATTACAACCTATATGCTTATCCCGAATCTGACCCACTTTCTCATCCCTTCTTATTCCTACCAAATCCTTCCACTATACTCTGGAACTTGTAGTCTCGCATCAGAAAACAATTAACTCCCCTGTATTAACTCATCTGAAAAATGTTTCTTTCAATATATCGCTCTTACAGAAACCCAGCCATCCCTTACTTTTTCTTCTGTCTTTCACATGTCAGCTGCTGTTTCTCACATATCTGTGGGGATTTCAGGTGGAAAGATATCCTCTTTTATCCTTACCACTCCACTCAGGCCCTTCTCTTCCTGTTCTCAAAAACCCATTCCTTGGGGTCAGATGCTAATAGATTAAGTTACCTGTTATCTCTCCTTTGTGTGGCCATTTGTGTTTTTTAAAATTTTTTATGTGCATTATAGTTGTACATAATGATGGGATTTGTTGTCACCTATTCATAGATGCATTGTGTGGCCATTTGTGCAGTCTTCTAGTTGAACAGTTTGTGTCGTCAGCATGTGGCTTACTGTATTCCTCTCTGCGATCATACCTCCGCATCTGCATGGTTCTTGCCCTTCTCCCTTCCACTCATCTTTTCCTCTGTCCTTTCTCAGATATCCCCACTATACCACACCCAAAATCTAGATTTAAAACTCCTACTTAAAAAAATGTCTCCAGCTCACTCAAACTTCAATATCCATATCCCAACAATTCTTCAACCCCATTATACCCACCCGTCAACTAATTCAAGCTCGTGTCCATCTTTCTCATTTCATCATTTCTTATATCATTTAACATTAAATTCCATGGCCTATCAGTGTAATTAATCTGGCAATCTCCTGGCCTCTCTTTTCCTTGTTTGACTTACTATTAGTCCCAAAGTTGTTCAATGCTACTCATCACCAACTCGCATTCTTACCTAACCAGAATAAACAATGAATGTGGTTAAGAGAAAACATAGTCTTGCAGACTGGTCTCATGTAAAGCTTTCACTACAAGCCTTAATCACATCTTCAATCATCTTCAGTATTATGCATTCTTAGTTGATAACTTTCCGTCTGATTTTACTAAGAGATTAGGAACTCTCTAAGAAGAGAAGAGGAACCTTCCACAAACAATAACCACTACCTTCCCTGCTGTTCCAATGAATAGCAAGTCCCTGCTCTTGTCTGAAGTCAGTGTCATGACGAGAATTGGATCCCATCATGCCTTTGCTCAAAGCCTGATCCCTGCAACTACACACTTTCTCTTCCACATCATCCTTTTCCTTTAATAATAGAATCATTCCTAATAGCATCTAACCATGCTATGGCTGCTACCAACTTAAAAATCTTCCATCCAACAACCCTCCAACTAACACCTATTTCTCTGCTCTCCTTGCTGAGAAAAACTTGTCATTAATGTTGGCTGTGCTTGCTGTCTTTCCCACCCCGGCTACCATTATCCCTCACTTTGTCTGTAACTCACTTCAGTCAAGTTTTTATCCATATTTCCCAACTGGAACTCTCTTATCAAGGTAGCCAATGACTTTTGTGTTGCCAGAATAACCAGTTCTTAGTTCTCATTTTACTCTTAGTGGCATCTTATACAGTTCATCACCTTGTTCTTTCTCGGATGCCTTTTTGATGGTGGTGGTGACAGTAGTTTTTGGATATGCCACTGTTCCACAGGTCACTCCTTTTCAGTCTCCTTTAATTCCTTTTCCCTGTCCTGACCTTTACTTTTTAGAGTGCCTTAAAGCCACTCTTTGGCCTTTTCTCCATCAAAACACACCCCTACAGCAATCTCATCTAGTTACATGGTTTTAAAAGGTTATTTCATTTTCTTCTATGAGCCCCTGATCAACTTGGTTATCTGAAGGTCATTTCAAGTTTAACCTGGCCAAAATGGAGCATTTCATTTTGTCTTCAGTTTGTTCCCTCTTCAGTCTCCTGTCACTCAGTTAAAGACATCCTCATTCACTCCTTCATCCAATTCCTAAACAAGTCGAATAGCTTTGTCTTCAAAATGCCTGAGTCCCTCCACCTCTTACTGCTTCTATTGCTACCTCTGCGGACCCTGACACCATAATAATTTCTTGCCTAGTCTTCTGTGAAGACCTCCTATAACTACCTGATTTCCTTGCTTTTATTCTGTTGCCCCATCCCACCTTTGTTTTCTTCTGGACTAGGATAAAATTCCAACTCCTGATCCTGGCCTTTGCATCTCTCCTCCTGCCTTCTTGTCCTCTCACTCCCCTCTTACTGCTCGTCAGCCCCATTGACTCTGCTTAAGTGTTTTAAATATAGCAGTCTTGTTCTGTTGTGAGGGCTTTACCTCTTGTCTATAACACACATCCTGCGATCTTCACAGGCCTTACTCTTTTATATCATTTAACATCCCAGCTTGAATGTCAACTTCTAGGTAAACAGATCATGCTATTTTAAATCATTCCTCTTATCAGTCTCTATTCTTTGATGTGGCTCGATTTTCCTTCATCACACTTAGAGTTATCTGAAGTTATATTTTTAATATTTATGTATGTGTATAAATATACGTGTGTGTGTGTGTGTTTCTTCACTAGAAATTCAGTTCTGTGACTAAAGGGACGTTATGTTGCTCTACACACTGCTACTTCTAAACAGTGTGTGGCACACAGTGAGTAATGAGTAAATGACTCTGGAGGATCTCAGGAGCTAGACCAGGGGGCTGACAGAATCAGCATTGGTTGCTTGAGTTTTCTCCTAGTCCTGACCTGGGCTCTATTGAACCATGAGCTTTCTGAGAATGAAAGGCTCTAGGACATGGTAATTCCTGCAGTCTCATCCACACCAGAGAACTTGTTCCAAAGGTTCTCAGAGATTGGGTACAGAAATTCTCAACGATCCCTTCTAATCAGCTCATTTGCCTATAGCCATCAATAGTCGCTGGCTGTTAGTTTCTGCCGCCCAGTCTCCCTCTAACTTGGATTCCAAGAGCTTGCTTTTAAACAGAATTTCCTTTGCTTGCTTTGCCATCTCCTCGCTTGGCTTTTCTTTCTTTAACAAGCACAACAGCATGCTGCTGCATCTTCAAAGAGTAAATTAATTCCGTCTGCAAAAGGGTCAAGTGCTAGAAAGTGCATAGCCATGCAGTTTGCATGGCAGGATACAGAAGATATGATGCTAATAAGATTCCAAGATGAGAACAGCAGACTGTCTCTCGGGATTCACATGAAGGGGTCTGTAAATTTTAAAAGAAATGGTCTCCGAAAACTAATGATGTCTGCTTTCCAATTCATTAATAATGTGGAGTGGGGAGATGGGAGTGAGATCCAGGCCATGCTTTGAAATATCAAAATGTAACGAGGAAGCAAACAGTAAGAGCCATCTCGACGGGGTCATAAAGCTGGGAGAAGGAGGCAAGCTGTAAGAAGGCGTGGAGGCGCTGTGTGGAGGGGAGGGAATCAGTCCACCCCATGCGTGTATATTTATGTGCATAGAGTACCTTTATCTATACATGAGTAGGAAAAAATACTGCAACATTCATAAGGCTTTTGCAATTTTCATTTTTAAGGTGACTGGGAAAGAATACTTCAAGTATTTTAAAAACACGTCTAAGCCATCTGCTTTTCCATATTTACAAACCCTGCCCTTCACCTCTTTGCATTGCATACAAGGAACCGAGTAACAAGAACCTCAACCTTGTTTGTAGTTAATAGTGGAAGAAAAAAAACCCTCAGGCAAAGCCTAATGAACCAAGAGCAATTCTGAGCTCTCCTCTGCAATATCTGCCGAGGCAGTGTCTTTCCAAGGGCTGCCTGGATGTATCGTGTGACCTTGCTGCTTTACATCATTAAAATTTCCCATTACTGGAATGGTGTTTGCATGGAGGGGCCGTCGTGCAGATATTACGCTGGGTTTCTCCCTGCTGCATTCAGAGTTTGCACTAATAGAAAATGCCTCTCTGCTTGAACAGTCCCTCGAGCTAGGAGGTGTGCAGCAGCAGGAGAGTTTAGCTCTGGCTTTTATTTTGACAGAGCTATTACATTTTGCAGATTGAGGTTATGGTCTTTCCTCCTATCTCCGTATTTTATCTGCATATTTTCTGATCTCCTTTTTAAACCCCCATTAGTTACGAGTGAGGCTCTGGGGTGGCAGCCTGCCTTGGAGCCTTGATATCGCCAGCTTTTCTTACGAGCCACTAAATAGACTGACTGATTCAGCGGGCTTCAGTCATGTGCAACCCTTCCAGGGGGCCCAGCCTCAGGAAGGAGACCCTTGTGTGCCAGACAGGGGCCTGAGGGGCGTGGTACTGAAACCCCCAAAGGATGCACAATCTGAAAAGCAAGCTCAGTCTCATTGCTCAGTCTCACATCCGCCTTCCGAGCCGCCTTCTTCCCCGGTTAGCCTACTGTGCCTTGGGGTTGAAGGAATTGGTGGCATTTCCAAACCCCAGGCCCACCTTCCGCCTGCCTAGGAGTCTTCTATCCCAGCTATTCTGCTCCAAACTTTGTTTCACCTACAAGTCACATTCGTACACTTTCTTGCAACTATGATCTTTTGATTTTAGCAGAAAGTTTCACAATAATGAATGCCTTTGCCTAGAGGTGGAGGAAGTATTTCAAGTGCTGGTTATTCAGCTGTAAACGGTTTAAAACCAATCCAGCTGAAAGGGGAGGTTCCTTGGCCAGCTCTCCGAAGTCTCTCTGCAAACCATAGTTCACTGAGAGGTTTTGAACCCAAAGCTAATGCTCTCATTTCTAAAGCAAGATCATGTGGCGATTTCTTTCTCCATGGCTTTTCCTATTTTAAGAACAGCAGTGAATTCTTCTCAATAAACGCTTCTGCAGCTGGGGTATAACACAGCCACGTGCCTCCAACACTTCACTTTGCTCACCATCTCTTGACTGTGTGGGACATGGCAGTCTAGGGGGCTGTCACAGAGAGGGGGTTGTAGAGGTGAGGAATTTATTTCCCCAGGAAATCTCATTAGTGATTCAGTGCCTGTTTTTCATTGAGGTTTCTGCTCCTTGGCTTTGTTTTCGGCTGAGTAACCGAGCCTGAAAGCCGTCTGGTGACTCACAAAAGGTCACACTGAGAGTCGGGGGCACAGACCAGAGCACGCTGCCTATCTGTGATTGATGTGTATTAAAGCTGTCTTGAGCCACTCATAAACACAGCAAGAATCCTGTTCTCTTTTCATCAGTGCTCTTGACCAAGACTTGATTTACTGTTTTGAAATCAGCTGCTCCTTCAGTCCTCTACAATAGCTTCTTTAATAGCTTGTCATAACAGTTGATGACAATTTGGAAAAGCTCACATATTCAATATATTTTTTAAATTGACTTTGCACTATTCCAGGTACAAAGCCTTTATAAACAGTCTAATTGTTCCCTGAGTGTTTGCTGACCTAAAGGAAAGTGTTGATGAATCAGACCCTTCTTTTCTATCTATGAGGGTATTGAGATGTGTATTCAATATTGTAGCAAATCACTGCTGAAAATTGGTTCCATGTCCCCGAGGCTACTTACCTCCAAAGGTGAAATGGCAAAAGTACCTGTTAGAGAAGACCGACCAGCTCTGCTATTTCTTGATGAGATTGCTTTAAAGTTTGTATTGAGAAGGGATTGAAATTGGCTCCAAGAGTTATAAGTGATAGTATACTTCTCATTCTGGTAAACAATCATTATCATCATCCGTGCCCGCTGAATGGGTTGTCAGTTTGATGCATCTGCCTGTATGGTAATGAAGTTTAAGACTGACGTCCAACTGAGGGCATAGCTCAGAAGCAGAGCACTTGCCTCACATGTGCAAAGCCCTGGGTTTGATCCTCGGCATAGCAAAAAAAAAAAAGTGATGTCAATATGACTGAGATAGTTGCTGCATAATATCAGAAGATGTGTTTGCACAGATATGTGAAACTTACCTGAGACATAGCAACAATGAAAAACAAATCTCCACTTCCTCTCAATTTGTCTGTTCGTTTTTGATGATCTGGGCCAGTCAAGTGTTCCCTGACCTCGCATAGCCACTTCTACATCTGTGTTGAAGGATGCCTGTGGGGTGATTTTTCAGAATACCTAACAGCCCATTTGACAGGTCCTACAACCATTCAGAACGGATTCACCCGTTGCACAGTATGGATGCCAGCCATAGCAGCCAGTGCCACTGAACTCACCGTCAATCCTGCTCCTTGCTGCTCTGCACACATACAGATCTTGCCTCTCCTTCAAGATGTGGCTTAAGTGTTGCGTCTCTATGAAGTCTTTCTTGTTCCGTAATCTATTTCTTTTTGTTGTTGGTTTGGTTTGGTTTTGGTACCAGGGATTGAACCCAGGGATGCTTAATCATGGAGCAACATCTTCAGGCCTTTTTATATTTTATTTTGAGACAGGTTCTCACTAAGTTACTCAGGGCCTCATTGAGTTGCTGAGGCTGGCCTCGAACTTAGAATCCTCCCACCTTGGCCTCCCAAGTTGATGGATAATAGGTGTGTTCCACCACGCCTGACTCTATGATCTGTTTCTTGATTGTGAGCTCCACAATGCACAGTTCTGCTCCACGCTTGTCCCTATATTAGATGCTGTTTTCTCCCAATACCACAATGTGCATATGTAGACATTTAGCAAAAAAATAAAAATTTCAAACCTGGAATATTTTGGTAAAAATTACTCAGATGATATTTTAAGGTGCTACAGTAGGTGTAATACTGATTTAAATTTTCTTTGTGGGCTTGAGCTTGGTAGCCATTTTCTTTCAAAAGAGTCATCTGAAAAAAAAATTGCATTTCAGCAAATAACTATAGTGCCAGGATACTGCCACCAATTCCTTTCCCACTATAAATTTTCTTTCTTCAGTACATTCTGCATCTTTTTCAGATAATGAGAACCTGCTCTGTTCTCTTTAATTTGGAGTGGAATTGTGAGATCTACAATAGCAATGGATGAGTTCAATTTTTATCAGAAACTATGGAAATTGGTTTATATTATATTTGATTCTGAATACATTAAGTCATAGTTTCAGATTTAAGCAGCACATGTAATTTCTCTTCAGAACTGAAAAAATAGGCACTAAGAATTTTTAGAGGAAGATTTCCAGTGTTTGGCTTTTTGTTAAAAGGTAAGTTCGATTACTTAAAACTAGGAATGAATATATAGAGAGATATAGATATAGATGTATATATTTATATATATATACATCTATATCTCTCTTGATATCATTATAGGAATAAACAAAAAGCAACATCTTTGCTCTCAGGGGACTTTCAGATTCTCATTATTGATACCATTTCTTTTTTTTTTTTTTTAAGAGAGAGGGACAGTGAGAGAGACAGAGAGAGGAACAATTTTATTTAGTTTTTCACATGGCCTTAGTTGCTTCAACACTTAGTTGTGTATGTGGTGCTGGGGTTTGAACCCGGGTCCTTACGCTTGCCAAGTAAGCGCTGAAACCGCTGAGCCACCGCTCCAGCCCCTACTGATACAATTTCTATGGATATATATATATATATAGCTATCTATATATGCACACACATCTATATCTATCTATATGTATAGCTCTATAGAAATTATATCAAGAGAGTCAATGTTTCAAGTCACCTCTACAGTGAATAATTATCAAAGCCTCCAGCAAAGAAGGGGGCCTAGACTTAACCAAGGGAGTTTTAGGAAGGAAAGGTAGTCATGGATTCTTTGACACAGAACTTCCAAAGCATTGGGTATTGTTTGTTCCCAGATAATGATGGCTGTTTATATATATGCACACGCGTGCACACACACACACATATACATACATATATGTATGTATGTATATGTGTAAGCCATATAGACAGTAAAATGTTCGAATAGTATTAGGAGAGCTGTACTAGACCTGGCTCTGCCACAATCTCTCTGGTGCACACTGAGCATGTCATTGCTGCTCTCTGAGCCTGTTTTGTCATCTAAAACTTGAACAGTTTCACTATGCAAGGTGCTTCCAGATGAGACACACCACAGCAGTACACTTCTCATTAGGCCACCTTTACCCTGATCTCTGCCTGTCCCTTACTTGCTGCTTCTGCCGTCTCATGTTTATTTCATTCTTCTGAATGCAGCCATTCCTTCCACACAGCCTACTCACAGCTAACAGCAGTGGAACAGAGAGGGGACAAACGCTTAAGTGCCTACTGGATATCGTAGTCCATATTTTATTTACTATGAATATATCCATGCTTGTTCTGTTGTAACCCATTAAGTCCCAAATTTTTGATTTTGTAAATATTTCAATGCAGTTGACAGATGCATTGAAATAGGTTGGGGAAATGATAATCTGGAGCTTATTACGTAATTTATTCTCACTAATGTTAGTTATATCATTAATCGTTCACCTATTGCTTTTCTCCAAAGAATAGAACTCTAAAACCATAAATATTTATTTTGAAGTTACCATAGTGGTATAGTTACTGCTCAGCTTCAGTGTTTTAAGTGTTATATAAATGGGGCAATGGGACATAATGAGAATCTGACAGCCCCCTGAGAGCAAAGATGATGCCTTCTGTTTATTCCTATAATACATCTTATAGCACCTGGTAGATTAAAAAATGTTTAATGAAGACAATGATATTGACATCTTGAACTAAAGGGTGCTATTCTTTTTTCTATTTTAATACTTCTGAATGCAAGCAGAATATTGATAATTGTATACACACTTGTCCTTAACTCTGCTAATTTTAGTGGCTATAGTTGGTACAAATGAATGTTAGTTGCTTTTATGACATTAGATATTAAAGCCAGCTGTGAGTTTATTAACTTGGTCTGTGTTATATATGACTGCATAGTTAATTGAGAAGCCCCCCACTACCTGCCAATGTGTCCCTATGGTTCGCTTCCCTTATAGAAAAACAAATAGCATTATTGCTTTAGGTTGGTGGCTTAGACCTTCTGTCACTGCTTACCCAAGTCAATTCTTTTTAAGAGAGAGAGAGGGACAGATACAGAGAGAATAAATTTTTATAGAGTTTTTCCCATTGCTCTGACACTTAGTTGTGTACATGGTGCTGGGGTTTGAACCCATGCACTTGCGCATGCCAGGCAAGCGCCGTAACCACCGAGCCACCACTCCAGCCCCCCAAGTCAATTTTTGTAGCTCAAAATTTTTAAATTTTTGTCAGATAAGAGTGCTAATGGTGCAGCTGGAGTGGTGGCTCAGAAGTTAAAGTGACTGCCTGGCATGCACAAGGACCTGGGTTTAAATCCCAGCACCATGTACACAACTAAATGTTGGAGAAACGGAGGCCAGATGAAAAAATAAATAAAATTGATCCTCTCTCACTCTCTCTCCCTCTCTCTTTAATCAAAAAAAA